>PVJH01015493.1:0-53373 GCA_004026705.1 Nesogale talazaci
GCCGTCCACCCTCCCTCATGAACCGTTGATAAGTTATAGATTGTTATTTCCATATCTTACATCATCCTCCATTGCCTCTCACCCACTTTTCCATTATTCATCCCCCCGGGGGGGTGGGGGGATTCTAGATTGATCCTTGTGACCGATTCCCCCTTTCTCCCTCCGTCCTCCCCTAATCCTCCTGGTACCTCTACTCTCCTTGTTGGCCCTGCGTGGTTTCTCTATCCTGGGTTCCCTGCTCTTCTCTGCAGCAGTGTACATGCTCTGGTCTAATCTGATTTGTAAGTTAGAATTGAGGTCATGATAGTGGGGGGAAAGCAGCATTAAGGAACTACAGGAAAGTTGTGTGTTTCATCATCGGTGCTGACACCTTTTCTCTCTTTCTTTCTTTCTCTCTCTTTCTTTCTTTCTGTCTTTCAACACTTTAAAGAGGTGCCACAAATTTGTCCCATCCATCCCATCCCTGGGTTTCCGAATGGCGCCTTCCCTGGGAGCTGACTGTGGACCCAAGTGAAATGAAATCCTTTCACCGTTTTCTCTCTTGCTCACGAGGTGAGGGTTCCGGTGTCCTGGGTCAGAATGGACTCAGAGGCGGTGGCACTGAGTTGGTGGCGTTGGGGTTTGTCGTGATCTGTGCTGACAGTTGTTGTCTTGGATCTTCTGCGAGAAGTGCTTCACGCCTTCTTCGTGCCAGCATGCCAGGCTGTGCCCGCCGAGTGTCCAAGGATGTTCTTCTTCTTCAGACAGCCCACAGACATGCAGGGCCCCAGGTTAGCGTTGGGGTGAGGACTGGCTAGGCTGGGCACCGAGCAGGAGAGGGTGTACTTCACTTTCCACCCAGGACGCTTAAGGGGACACTGGTGCCCCCGATGCCCAGCATGGTAGCGTGGTGCTGTCATTCCCTACACCAGGGCCATGAAGGAAGGGGCCAGAGCAGGGAGAGGTGGACTTGCTCCAAGATGCCACTGTATCACCCCTCACAGGGCCGGTGGCAGTGCCCAGCTGCCCTCCCACGCAGCGTGCCGGCAGACTCTGGATGGCTGATGAATTGCATCTTCAGGCTGCAGTGGGCGGGAGTCCTTCCCACTGGCCTGTACACACCGTTCTTGCTGAGGTGCCAGTTCCGCTCACCGGACCGTCGTCTCCCGTGTCAGGGAGGGAGGCAGCCCCTGACAGGGCATGTTAATTTATACCTCGGGGCCGTGGGACCCAGCAGCCCCTCTGCATCTATAACCACCCACCTATTGATCTGGGAGAGGGAGGCCAGTAAATCATCTCAGGGGCTCCGGACACTCGCTGACCAGATCAGAGCAGTTGTTTGAGCCAGCGGCGGCAGCCCTGGATGAGGGCTCTCTGCCTCGGATGCACACCTGGCTGCTCCTTCACTGTCTGCTCTCCCCCTTCCCTCCAAGGGGTGACTCCCACCCAGGCTGGGTCCTGCTCCCTCACAGCAGCAGGTGGCCCAGCCTGTGGCACTAAGTTTGAGGCTGCAGCAGCGAAATAGCCCAGGCCCGTGGACAAAGCCACAGGGCAGCCTGCTCTTGCACGCTGTGCCCAGTGTGCATGCCCACGGAATGTGAATCAGGCCGTCTTCTCTCGCTTTGGCGGTTTCCATGATCTTCCCCGGCACTCACAACAAGACTGCAGGAGAGGTGGGGCTCTGTTTTCCATTTCCTGGGCAAGAGAGAGGGAGGCCAAGACAGAGATGAGTTCCCTAACTTCTCCACATCGCCCAGCCAGCCGGGAAGGCTCGCACCGGCACCACAGCCTGCTCCAGGAGCACTGGCTCCCTCTTCCTCATTTGACCAGAGTTGGCAGGACCGGGCTGCCTGCTCTGTGTCAGTCAGCAAATTCATAGACATTCATATGTGTGTAAGAGAGAACTTGATATCAAAGAGCAATTGTACACTAAGAAAACATCTCAGTCGAGTCCAGACCAGGTCTGTAAGTCTGATATTATCCCATACGTCAGTACCGGTCCATCAGTTCCTCTTTAGACTCACGCAGTCATGCAATAATGCAGGAGGATCACAGACCAGTGGGTGGGAAGACTTGTGGATCCAGTGGCAGTGGAAGCACCTCAGCGCTGACGTGGGTCTCCACGTAGCTCCTCCAGCGCCAGGGCTCTGACTCTATGAGTGCAGCAACATGTGGCGTGTCAACAGGAATGGCTCACGGGGAGTGAGTGTGTGTCCCGCCTCCGGCGAGCTTTTTAACCCAAATGAGGTCATCGAGCTGCAACCTGATAGGCTAGAGTCCACCTCTCTGCCAGTGGACAGGAGATGGTGTAACTGCCCCAGGGGTCCCAGGAGGGCCAGGGCTCGCTGTAAACTGCTGGGGGCTGTCACGCTATCCTGCCCAGGGTGGGGGGCCCCAGAGCGAGGGCCACCTGAGCGGGGACCAGACCTAGCCACAGTCACCTTCAGAGTCAGCTGTCCAGATTGGGTTTCAGTCCTCAGTGATGGGTGCACATCACCAGGGGCAGGAGACCACCTCAGCTCCAGACAGTGAAGGCTCGGCAGCTCGTGGGTGTCCAGCAGGGAATCCATGGAGGCCCCCCAAGACCCAGGGCCCAGCCACAGGCTCCAAAGCTCCCAAATCCCCCTCCATCATGTGGGTCAGGTTGAGCATGCCAGATCCGGAGAACCCCCCCTCCTATCCGTGGACGGTATAGCCAGGCCTTCCACCACCACCCTCATGAAAATTATTATTTTAATAATAATCATGTCCTTAATGAGACCAGTTTCTGCACTGAGGTGAGCTGGCTGTCTTTTTTTGGGGGGGGGCACATAAATCTGTGGTGATGAGTGGCGGGACACTCTGCCATGGACACGAAGCAGAGGGCTCGTGCGCACATCCCAGCCTCACCCACGTTACGGATTCTCTGGCACGTGCCAAGACACCTTTTTTTTCCTTTTTTTTTTTTTGTGGCATCACTGCCCTGGTGGGAGTAGGAAGCCCAGCCTTGCTTCTGCAGAGCTGCTGCTGGACTTGAACCATCAGCCCTGTGGGCCGCAGTCCCGCACACAACCACTATACCACCAGGGCTCAGCCGCCAAGATACCTTTTCTTGTCTCACCTTTTAAATGCAGAGCATTTGTTTCTCTACGGGGAAGCCTATGATGGTGGCTGCTGCACGTGGGGGTGCCATCCTTTGCCCCTGGGGCCCAGCTGTCACCTCCCTCCCTCTGAAGGTATGGTCCCTTTTGGCCTCCTTTGTACCCACAGGCATGGGGTTGGGGGAGGTAGGCTTGGGTCTCAGAAGGGCTTTCTTCAGGGCCGAAAGCTGATCTCAGCCAGGTGCCTGCGCTCGGAGACCCTGACGCCAGCCTGCGCAATGCCTGGAGCAAGATGCTCGTTCACTCTGAGCCTCGTTTTTTTCGTCGTTGGGGTGAAACGGAGTTGTTGTGAAGCTCAGTAAAGTCCCACCCACACCGGGAGCACTCAGTAGGCTGCAAGCACGGTCCTTACTCGGCAACGTTCTCAGGAAAGCAGGCCCCTCACTTAGGAAGTGAAGGCACAGGTTGGTCGGGAGCCCTGGTGGCTAACCTCCAGGCCTGCAGTCCGAAACCACCAGCCGCTCAGTGGGAGACTATCAGAGGAAGGCTGGCCTCCGATATATACATCATGGGTCCAGCAGGTGCAGTTGTACAGCGATAATTATTAGTTGTTATGATAAAGTTAGAGTGAGCCTGAGACAGAAAGAAATCACAAGAGTCAGACATTTTTATCACATCATGGTACCATACTGACCGCAGCTGATGAGGCTGTCCACGTGGAGAGACAGCGAGTGGGGGGTGGGGGGGAGATTACATGAGGGAGAGGAGCCGAGAGCGTCCGGCCGCTGAGGGGGCTGGAGAGAGGCAGGAGAGAGAGCCTCTATCCTATGTCCCATCCTTAGATACAGGCAAGGACATATGTCACAGGAAGGGGTTGTGCTAGATGCACATGTTATAGGAAAGGGAAGTATCGGGGTCCCGTGTGACAAGACTAAACCCCAGACTCCTGGATGTGGCTGAACAGGTTACACTAGAGATCATTAACAACAGCATGTGAATCCGCCCACAGGTTTCAAGGGAAGGGAACTGTCATCTTAACAGCAGGGAACCGACTCTATTGTGAGACACAAAGGTCTCAGGTAACTGGGAGCTCCAGGAAGAATATCTAACTACTGACTTCCAACTAAATGCTGGCAAATGGTTTGCTTAATATTTTGGAGTATATAATTGTGGAAGAGCCCTGTCTTCATCCCACAGGAGACAAAGGAGGCTCTCTGCCCCCCCCTCCTCACCGCTCCCCCCCGCTGCAAGAGCTGGCGTCTCAGGAACCTTAGGGGGCAGTTCTGGGCATCTGAGTCCATGCCATGGCAGGAGGAGTGAGAGGCCAGAGTTCCTGGTTACCTTGCTCACTGCTCACTGCACGCTTCTGGTTCACATCCACCCAGAGGTGCCCTGGAAGTAAGGTCTGCCAATCCTTAAAACTAGAAATCAGCCGTTGGATATGGTACGGAGCCCCATTCTACCTGGACAAGCAGGAGGCCCCTGGCAGCTGGCACCAGCTCTGCAGCGTCTGGTGGGCTTTGCGCCTGCAGCCGGGTGGTTGACACTGTATCGATTGCCTGTCGCTGCTGCGACATGTCCTCAATAGCAGAGAAGCTGGAAACAGTACGCATTTATTATCCTGGAGGCCACGGGCTGTAGCGTCTAGGCGTTTGCAGTGCTGATTCCCTCTGGAAGCTCCAGGGGAAATTGTTTCCTCGCCTTTTTTAGCTTCTCCGGGTCCCCTCCATTCCTGGTTGGGGCTCAGCCCTCCATCTTTCAAGGTGCTCTTTCCCTTCGACTCTCCTGCCTCTCTCTTATAAGGACCCGTGCGTGCGTTCTACGTAGCAGAGGGCTCAGGATAAGGCCCTCACCTCGGAACCCTTAACTTAATCCTATCTGAAAAACTCCTCTTACCCTGCCAGCCAACTCAGTCAGAGGCCAAAGACATGGGTGGGCATGGGCACCAGTGCTCATTGGGGGTTATTATCCCATTGACTACAGGTGGTCGATGGTTTAAGGAGCGTCTAGTCCTGGGGGGAGACCCGGCATGCACACGGAATGCATGAAACCGGAGCACGAGGGAGGCAGAGGAGACTGTTCGCCAAAACAGCTAGCATCTGTGAGAGTTGCATAGACTTGAATGGGGCTTCACAAAGTTCACAGACAAATGGAAGGAACTTTCCGATCCTCCTTTTAGACTCTGGGAGGCTGGGCACAGGAGGGACCCGTATGCTTAGTCCAGCCACACATGCTATATAGATGGCCAGCAAGCCCTGAGAGTCCAAGGTTTGCCCACAGCCACCTGCAGAACCAGAGAAATAGGACCGCGGAAGAGTCCCAGAGCCGGGGAGCTGGTTCCAGACCCCTGCACGGAGCCCATCTCCATGCCCACAGCTGTTTTCCAGGGGGGGCCAGAGTGACCAGGGCCAGGGCCAGGCTGGCAAGAAGGGGTGGGGGCCAGGGGCCTGGCCTCCCAACAGCTCTCCAGCCCCTCAGAGCCCCCCAACAAGTTAGAACATTGCCAGGACAGCCAGAAAGCCCCTGTAACATCATGATGCCCCACCTGTACGCACACACACACACACACACACAGTGCTTTTTCACTTGTATCGCCCTGAGGGTGAAGTGTGGGGAGTCATTTGTCTTCCATTCAACACTGTATACACGTCTGGGTGTGTGGCATGGAGAGGTCACTGCGCTGTTCCCACCTCCTCCCTGGGCGCACAGGTCCGGTCCATCTGTAACTCTCTGCCGCCTGCCTACACCGTGTGTTTGGGCTCTGGTGACAGGTTGTTTTGATGTGTCTGCAGGCCGCCTGGTCCCCCTTGTTTTCTCCAGGAGGGGGACGTGTGGGAGCTTTTGGTTGAAGGAATTATTATGATTTCTCTGATTCCTCAGCAGCCTCTAATGACTTTACAACTTGGTGATGCTGGCTGGAAGCCGTGAGGGGCTGGGCCCTCCCTCTGCATAATAAGCTTAAGTGGAGACCTCCTGTCCTGTCTGTAAAAAAAGCCCCCTCTTCTCTCCAGATGAGGCATCACGTGCACAATCAGACACAATGTAACCTCTCCCTCTCAGCTCTTCCCCATCTCTCTGGGGTGGGGGGACCAACTTCAGGTCATGCTCTTGCCGGGCTGGGGAAGGGTTGGCATGCCAGGCCTTCAGTGCTCTGACCCCACACCTCCTGGCACTCTCAGTGTAGTCACTGCCCTACTGCTGCCCTGAGCTCACACCGTGCCCCCCAGCCCTGCTCTCATCCACGCCCTTCATTCTGTCCACCTTCCCACCACCAGGCTGGACGACCACTCCCTCCCCTCCTGTCAACCCCTCTCCTGATTCCCATGTTAACTCATGCCAGGGTGTCCATACTGATGCAGAGACCCCATAGCACAGGGCAGGACCACCCTGGGCGTCTCTTCACAGTCTTTCTCCTAAGGAACCCTGGGTGGTTTCGAATCCCAAACCTTGAGACTCACAGCGCAACACAAATCACGATGCCCCCAGGGTGCCTGCTCCCATTTTAGGAATGAGCAAATCCAGGAGCAGAGGAGTCCGGGGAGGGGCTCGCAGTCCTCCCTGTGGGAGGGGCCAACTGTGGTCTGACCCCAGGCCTCTCTTCCGAGTTCTCACCACTGCACTTAAAAGGTGCTTTTAAGGCCTGCTCTGGGCATCGCTGCCGAGAACACACTATCCTGGCAGCTAAACCCGGGATGGGGCTTCTGTCTCCTGACCTTGGTCTGGTCTCTGCTTTCTCCCGGGGGTGGAAGCCTGTGGACAGGAGAGGCAGGTTGCTAGGCCTTTCCCCACATGCAATGCGACCAGGTTCTACCACGTCCCCCATGTGCTGCCGCCTGCGACATGACCAAGACCTGCACCGCCTTCACCAGGGTTCTCATGTCCGATGAGCCCCTGGTGACAGCCACTGGGTCCCTCCGTCTTGTCGAAGTCCTTCCTCGGCTTCACTGTCCCTCATCTTTACCAAGCGTGGCGTCCTCCCCAGGGACTGGCCTCTCCAGTCCAGGTTCAGGCGGGTGCCGGCTCTGGGGCAAGGCTTTCTCCCTCGGCGGGCTCCGGGGAAAGGGCCTGGTCTCTTCATTGTGTCTCCGGGTCCCTTGGACGTGTCCAAGAGGCTGAGCGTCTTTCTTCCTGCCTCTCTCTGCTTCTCTCTATTATTTCATCTCTCTCGTATCGCAAAGAGGTGGACTCAAAGTGCGGCCCATGCTAGCCCGGCCTCATTAGAATAGGCGAAGACAGTCCCTGCCTGAGTGGAGCGATCCCCACAGGCAACCTCCATCCCGCGTCCATCCAGCCCACTCCCACCTACCCTGACCCTGTCAGACTGCCCCTTCGAAGTCCACATCAGTACATCTTTCCAGCGCAGGCTGCCTCATGCGTCTTCTGAGGAGCAACCGGTAAGTTCGAACCCCCAACCTTGCGATGAACAGCCCAAGGCTTAGAATCACAGGCGCAGAGGCTAGGATCCACAAGGAGTGCTCAGGGGAACATAATTCAACCCATTCCAGGAAGGCATGATGACCCTTATGCTCGGCTGAGGAAACAAGCGCAGAGAGGGTTAGGTGGCCTGTCCAAAGCCACCCAGCTCGTCCAGGACCCTGTCCTCTTCCTGATGCCCCCTGAGACAAACCCCTCACTGTTCGTTCTGACTCACAGAGACCCTGGGTTCCCGAGATGGTCACCGATGGGAGGAAGAAGCCCCCTCCCCACCCCCATTCTCCTGCTCCCAGTGCAAGTCCAAATGCATCTGACCCCCAGGGGACTTGGCGCGGGCTCTGGGGGTTGCTCAAGGTCGCTGCCCTTCGAGGTGCAGGCCCCCGAGTGGGGAGGTGGAAGTGGGGGGCAGGTGTGGTGTAGGGGCGATGATTCCTCGCACCTTCAGGCTCGCAGAAAGCGGCTGCCCTTTCCTCTCCGCAGCCCGATCGCGGGCCTGCTCTGGAAACACAGCGCTCTTTATAGGCTCTTAGCAGCTTGAAGTGATTGTTCCATGGTCAAGGCTGGGGCCGGAGCTCAGGCATGGAGAAAGGATACTAAATTCTTCTAAGGTCTGGCCTGCCTCGTACCTCTCCCAAGCCATCAGGACCCCCCAAACTCGGGGGCCACCAGACCTTAAAACAATCACAGCAACAACAATCCACCCAGCCCAAAGGACGGAGATGGAGGGAAATGCTGCCGCAGCCACTGGGGCGGAAAGTCCTAAATGGTGTGGAAGTAATGCCTAAAGTGTGCTGGCAGTTACAGGCGTTTCCACAGAGTCGCCTGGCTCGCTCCGCCGCCACCCCTGTGTCAGAGGCACCCACCTCCACGGAGAAGCCGGTCTGAGAGAGCCAGGGGCATCCTGGTGCACAGGAGAGGGGACCTGCCACTGCAGAGGGGTCGGGGGTGGGGAAGGAGGCTCATTCATCCCTTCCTCCCTCCCCCATTCATTAACCCACGTAGATGGAGTCTCTGGTGTGAAACCTCCCTGTGGCGTTGCAAGGTTGACGTGACCAAGAACGCACAAGGCTGCACGGTTTGGCTCAGCTCCACCTCAGAGATTCCCGACCCTCCTCTGAGCTCCCCAGCTGCCTGGTCTTCTTCCCACTTCCCAAAGGAAGGTATCCCCCCATGCCCAGACCGAGTCAGGTTCTCACGTTCTGCACCCCCAGAGCATCTTGGGGTACAGCGTTTCATTTGTTTGCGGGACCACTTGGGCAGCCTCCCTCAAGAGGCCATGAGCTCTGTGCACCAGCTGGGGGCTCTCAGAGCCTGGCACCCTGTGGTGACTGAGCAAAGGTTCGTCCTCAGGGGGCTCGCCTCCACTGGGCATGTCTGGCAGAGACCCCGTCGATCAGTGGTCCTCCACGGAGACCCTTTCATACAGGTCCTCGTGTTGTGGTGAAACCCTCCCCCAACCAAAAGATTATTTTCTATTTCATCACTGTGATTTTGCTACTGCTATGAATCAGGCGACCCCTGTGAAGGGTCGTTCAACTTCCAAAGGGGTCCTGACCCACAGATTGAGAGCCTGTGGCACTGCCTCTGAGTTTCTGAACTGTAGATCTGCACAGGAGTAGAGCACCTCATCTTTCTCCCACAGAGGGGCTGGTAGATTTGAACCGCTGACCTTGCAGGTAGCAACCCAAAGCGTAGCCAACAGTGCCACCAAGAGGATGGGCGCTCCACCTCCTGCACAGATGCTGCCCAGACTTGGCTCGCTCTCCAAGTGCTCCCCCCAGCTTTGTCCTCCCACAGGGGTGGTGCACAGCAAGCACCCCTCCCTCCAGGTGGCAGGACTGGGCAAATGAGCCCTGTATGCCCTGTCTGTTCTGCGGTCCCTCTACCACCGCACCCTGGAGCAGCCCAACTCTGCGCTCGGGTCTGATCCCAGAGAAGCCCCCCTCTCCAGCAATGCCCCTGTCCATCCTGGGCTTCCTGCCTGCTTCAGTGCTTCTGGGTGGAGGGGGATCCAGACAAGCAGGGGAGCCCAGAGCCCCCCCCCCCAACCTGGCTGTTTGATCTGGGTGTCGTGAGGTGGGGCATATGAGGGGCTGAGGACTGGGAAATTGGGTCTAGGAATATTCTGGAGGAGGCAGAAGCTGAGTTCTGGAGGCTCAGGAGAACTGGCAGGCTCTCTGAGTAATGCGTTCCAGGTCCTGGTTATACCGCTTCTCTGGCATGTAGGATCTCTATTCTCACGAAGGATGAGGTCTGTGGCTTACAAGTTTCTGAGGCTTCTCAGGCCAGGTGCCGGTGAGATCCAGGTGCTGAGGAACAGGTGTGAGGCACTCGGGCAGGTGTGAGGCCAGGGGGACAGGCTCATCCCTCTTTGAGCTCAGGAAGCCTGAGGCTGCCTCAATGCTGCCCACATCCTTGGGTAGAATGTCTCCCAGGATCATCCACTGCGTGGAGTTGGGCCACACAGCCAGCAACATGCTCCGGACACTTCAGCCCTAGCTGGGTGACCATTTTAAGGATTGTTCCTGGCGGAGCTGCTGGACTGTGGCCCTCTCCCCACGTCTCCTCTAGCCCTGGCTGTGTCCTCAGCTGCCATAGGACAGAGAGGACCAGGGGAGGCCAGGCGGCCTGTTCCTAGAGAGCCAGCCTCCTACTCTGCAGCAGTACAAGCATGCAGGGACACACCACTGCCTCTGCGCATGCCCGCCTCCTCCTGTCCTGTGGTCTCCCTCACGGGTCAGCGCCCCGGAGTGCTAAATCACGAGCAAACCGGCCCCAGCCAGCAGGAGGCCAGGAGGACACAGGGAGGGGACGCTGCCGTCAAGGCCATTAGCCCAGAGCTGGCCAGGCAGAGGAAGCACAGCTGATTGGGAAAGAACAGCCCAGCCTGCACCACGGGCGGGCGCACAAGCAGAGCACACGCGCTGGCTGAGAGGCCCCCAACACACAGGCGGAGGACGGGCCTGAGGTGGGATTTGCGGGTGGGTTTGAAGGTATCTGCCCTTGAAGAGTTAGCAGGAGAGCACCCAGACTAGAGTCAGACAGACCTGAGCGTGAAGTCTGGCTGAGACCCTGGTCCCAGAGAAGTGTGTTCACCTTTCGGAGCCCCAGCCTGCTCATCTGTAAAACAGGGCTTCCACAGGCACGTGCAGCACTGGGCACGTGGCCTTGCTTGGCACACGAACGTAGGAGTTCCACGGATGGAGATGGCCTGGCAGGGACAGGTGGGAGGGGGCTCTCTCCACACACCCCGTTGGGTGGAGATGAGTCAAGCTAAGCTGTTACTCCCTAGACATTAGCGGAGGTCAGGACCCGAGGAGGACTCATCTCTACCCATGGCAGCAGTGCACCCTGGGACACTGAACTGGGACTCCTCCCTGTGTCCCGGGACCTCTCATCAATCTCTCTGGGCCTCAGCTTACCTGGTTCTGCCATAGAGTCGAGGGTCTTGGTTTCACTAGCCACCTGCTGGGGCTATTGGGAGAAAGAGGTGACCTGTGCTCCCAGCTCCCAGCTCATGGTCCACCTGGGTCACTCCATGCAGGGGCGTGCCACTCCCTGGTGTCTCCTGGAACATGGGTCTCGCTGTCCTCCCTCCAAGGTCATGGGTCAAGGAAGCCCCCTTGGTTGAGGGGCAGAGGGGACCTGTGTTGGTAAGGTGAGTCCCAGGACCCCCGAGCCTTCTGCCCTGTATGCCTTGGGGCAGGTGCCCTCCCACAGGCCCACCTGGAGGCTCAGGTGGGGGCTGGCAGGCAGGCAGGTTCCCTCCATTCTGCACGGCTGGCCTTGCAGCTGGCCTGCGGCAGACACGGCTTTTTTGTTTTTGGTTAAAAAGCCTCATCGGAGCGTTATGATATTGGAATGTGAAGGGTAATTGAGCTGAAAGCTATTCTCTTCCTGCGACCGGCGTGATAGGAGTGATTGAGGCGCCTGGGCCTCCACACCAGCCTGGGGATCCTGATGAAAGGGCTGTACTGGGGAGGGGAGGGAGGTAAGGATGGCAGCAGGACCTGTCCTCATCCCTCCAGGGGCTGTGCTCCACTACAAAGCGTGCTTCTCTGGGCCTCCGTGGCCCCTGCAGCACACAGGCACATCTGGGGGGTCTCCCATGCAGGACTGGAGGAGGGGGTTGGTGTCCAGACTGCGCAAGCAGAACAAAGTCTTGTGTCCCCAGCCCCTTCCCCACTGTTGGCTTTTCTCGTATTAGGACACATGCCCTGTCCCAGCCCTCCGGAGCAGAGGTGAGGTTTGTTTTGTTTTCTGAAAAAGGTGTCAGACACACACCCTGCCATCGAGCAGTCCGCTGCAGGGCAGAGTGGAACTACCCCGTGGGTTTCTGAGCTGGTCACTCTTCCCGAGAAAGCCTCTGGTCTCTCTTGAGGAGCTTCTGGTGGTTTGGAACTGCTGGTCTTTGGGTTAACATCCCAACTTGTGACCCATTACGCCACCAGAGCTCCTTTGAAAAGGGGGACAAATACACGCCTTTAGCCTACTGCCCCCTTATCAGCAGAAAACAAAATAAAATGACTCAGTGTTCTGGGCAGTTAACATTTATATGAAAGTCCGAAATCCAGGATAAAATGTAGTATCTGCTCTTGCAGCCGCACCCCCTCTCCCACACCAGCCCATCCCCTCCCCAGGGTGCGACTCCAGAGGGTCCCTTTCCCCTTTCTGGTCTCCCCCAGTGTTCTAGCCCCTCCTCTGCTGTGCCACTGCTCAGACAGCTGAAGTGGTTGTTGTTGGTACTGTCAGATGACCACTGAACTGCGAACCACCGTCAGGTCTGAGGTTCAAACCTACCAGTTACTCCTCAGGAAGAAGACGAGGCTATCAGCTCACATTAAAAACTCGCAGCCTCAGAAATCGATAGATGATGGCTTAGGGGTGTTGGTGCTTTCTAAGCGGATGTCTTTCTGCTTCTGATGTCCACACGAGTCCCTGGGGTGCCTGGTCAAAATGCAGAGCCCTCCTGGTTCTGGTGGGGCCGGGGTGTCTGCATGCCACCCTCACAAGGAATGTGGCTCCTTCCACCTCATGGTCCAGGGTCTAGGGAGCCCGTGGGGCTGTGGATCCAGCCGGAGAGACCCACGTGGTCAGTCAGCACAGGCCAGGTGTGAGGGAGCAAGCTGGAGGGTCAGCTGCCAACCCCAATTCTACCCTCCGCCGTCCCTGCCCGTCCCAGCCCCCTGGGCAGAGGAAGGGTGGGTTCTGAGCCTGACAACAAGCCCACGTCTCTCAGCCAAGCAGGACTGGAGGGGTGAGGTTGGGACAGGCCCCTCTCTCTCAGCCTAGGGTGGAGACCAGGCCTGCTGCCGTGAAGGACTATCCTTGAGGACAGAAGCTCACCCCCCTCAGCCAACAGCCCCTGCACCACACATACGCACATACATACATGCACATGCATGCCCGAGCACTCCCACCCCAACCCCCACCCCTGCCCGAGCCCAGCCTCTCTGCCTGGCCTGTTATTAATTGCCATGTGGGCTGAGCTGAATGGGCGCCATTAATATGGCCTTCAGCAGCTCCAAGGAGCCCAGGCCTGGGCTGAGACGCCACCTCTTATCTCTGCCCGCCAGGCTTCCTCACCCGGGACACTGCTGGCACAGGGGAGCCTCCCCCTCCCCCTCCCCAGGGACACCCGGCCGGGGGGATGAATGGGCTCTGCCCCATCAGCTCCTGCCAAGCACCAGCCTGTCTTTTACCTACTGGTGCCCAAAGACTATGCGGGGTGTGTGTGTGTGTGTGTGTGTGTGTGTGTGTGAGAGAGAGAGAGAGAGAGAGACAGACAGACAGACAGACAGACGGGGGGAGTGGGGGGAGGCTCATAGCTCAAACCACCGCCCGAGGTAGCCCACAGACCTCTGCAAGAGTTCTGCCCCACTGAAGTGGGCCTTTCCCTGCCAGCCGAGACTCCGAGTGACCGTGGCTGTCTTCCGCTCCTGCAGATGGCGTGTCACCTGTGGGCAGGTGTGTAGGACCGAGCCTCTGGCAGTTCTGCAGGCAGGCAGAGCAGTAGCCTCCTGGCTCCCTCACACTTTCCTGTGCACCTGCCTGGAGTTGGGGGAAGGGCATTCCAGAATGATTGTCCAGCACCACACTCTCTGTCCACGCAAGCCCAGCACGTCCCGGCCTCCGTGGAGACCACCTTAGGAGCGCTCCCTGTACAGACCAGGAGGCAGGAACTCCCGGGGCACACGGCCTGCAACCCAGTCTCACAAGGTGGTGAGACAGTGCGGTGCCACATCCTGGACACATCTAGGTACCTCTAAAAGGCAAAATCCTTCCAGCAGTGGCTGGGAATAGGCTTCCCCGCTCCCTGCCCTTGGTCCACGAGTTTGCTAGCTGAGCTTCAAGTCAGTCTAAGGATGAACCCTGGCTCGATCCCGCCCTGTGGGCCCCTTAGCACCTGCCAGGGAACCTCGAACCAGGTGGTTTGCAAGAGCTTGTAACTGAGCTGGAAGCCCCAGCTTAATCCCTTCTGCTCCAGTCCTACAACCCTAGGCCCTTGGGGGTCATTGCCTCTTTCTTGTGTGCCACGTGTCAGGCTTTTCACCAGGGAAAGACGTGTGCCTGCCACCATCCCCAGGATGTCACGGTCAGTGGCCCCTGGTCTGGCTCCGGGTTCTCTTGCTGTGTCTCTTCATTGGCCTGAGGACCCCAACACCTCCCCAACACCAAACTTCCTTCATCCGGAGACACGAGGTTGCCCCGCTTTTTAAAATGTGTAAAACCGAGGTTTGTCTATGCAAACAGTGACTGCTTGCCCATCCAGGTGTGACTGCTTCTGCATTTGGGTCCAGTTGCCAAGGAAATGACCATCCACAAGCCAGGTGGCTGAGGCAGGGGGTGAGGACCAGCATCCTCTGTAAGCCATCATTGTCACTGTGTGTCGCTTTAGAGCCCGCCCTTTTTTGGCACTTCCTGTGCAGACAGGAAGCTTGAACATTTCCGACCCCCAGAATCGGTCAAAGGAGCCCTGGTGGCACCATGGGTTAAGCACTGCCCTGTGAGCGGAAGCGGCAGCGCTTCCAATGGACCAAGTCGCTACAAGCGAGGCGGATGAGGCTCTCTGCACGCATGGACATCCGCTGTCTGGGAGCCCCATGGAGAAGTTCTGCTCCGTTTCCGGGGTCTCCGGGAGTCGGACTAGACTGGGTGGCAATGGGTTGGGTTTCGAGCTTTCCATTGGGTCTAGGCGTCCTGCTGGCTGGATGGTTCAGAGCTAGAACCCACTCAGACCTGATCAATGGTTTGTCCCCGTACCCTCTGCCCTCAGGGGTCCCTGTGAGTTGAAACTGGAAGACCAGTGACGGCCCTGGGTGGTGCAGATGGGTACCCCACT
Source organism: Nesogale talazaci (assembly GCA_004026705.1). Classification (NCBI taxonomy): domain Eukaryota; kingdom Metazoa; phylum Chordata; class Mammalia; order Afrosoricida; family Tenrecidae; genus Nesogale; species Nesogale talazaci. The sequence goes on from PVJH01015493.1 coordinate 14,836, forward strand.
TGACTGCTCCCCCTTCCACTTGAAAGGAGAGGCCCCCAGACCTGCTTCTGAGAACCAGCTGCTGAAACGCCCCATGGGGTCCACAGTTCTCCTGGGACACATGGGCAGCTTTGGTGCTCCTGGGAGGGACTCCTCCCTGGTCTCCAGGCTCACTTCGGGGCACCCACAAGTGGAGCAGCAATGCCTGCATCCGTCTTGCTCACAAACAAAGCCATGGGAGATTCGCACTGCTCTGAATGCTTCTCTGTCATGTGCAGCAGGCACTGTGTCCCCAAGGGGCCCACCCCAGCCTCTCCCAGAAAGCAGGAGTCCTGGAAGAGGCCCTCCGGGCCACAGAGCAAGGCAAGAAGGAGCTGCTTTGGCCCCAGGAAGCCTAGGCTGAGACCTTTCCTGGGCCTGAGATTCAGGGGACTGAGTCTGAATGAGGCCTCAGAGCCTTTGGGAGAGAACCCATGGAGCCCCCTGCCTCCAGCCTCTCCCAGAAGCCTCTGGGCAGGAAGGTTCTACTTGATGGACGTGTTTCTCGGTGTCTTCAGGTCATTCCAGCCCATCTGCCTCTCCCCAAGGCTACCCTCCTGCTAGCCTCTGGGCCATGGCTAAAGAGGAGCCGGGAGAGCCCCTGGATCGGAGCCCCGTGATTATCCTGGAGAGTCCAATCAGGGTAATGGCAGCCCTTTCTCAAGACTGAGTGTCAGGACAGGGGTGGGGGAGCCTGAAGAGGCAGGTTAACCCTTCGCCTTCCAGACAGGGGTCCTGGACTCTGCTTGGCCAGGCACCTGCCGATGGACTAGGAGCACGGGATGGAGACGAGGCGCAGAGCCTGGGATTTTAAGTGCCACCCCCACCCCCCTACCCCGTCCCCGAGCTGTTCTGTCAGGTATAGAGCTTTAAGACTGAGTGCTTTAAGTTTGGTCGTTAGTGAATAGCCTCCACTTGTCTGCTATGTGATGTTCTGATGCTCTGGCAGAGGAAGCTGCCCGCCTCTCTGTAGACCAGGACTCTCTGCCATGGCTGACGGAGGGTGGGTACCAGGGGGTTGAATGAGCTCAGCCCTGGGCAGCAGTGGGAGGTGTTCTAGACCAAGGATCTGTAAGCATTTGAGAGGGAAGAGCCAATCCCATCTCTCAACCATTTAAAAGTTATTTGAGAGTCCTAGATAGAGTTTTCCCAACACATGAAATCGCCGTAACCTGAATGATAGCCTTTAACAATGCTCCATGTCCCTTCAGAGCCCAAAGACGGCACGCAGCCCGTGAGTCGACACCACTGTGGACTCGCAGGTCCACGAGTGGCCGACCATCTCTGCCACCGCCGGCTGGGTGACCGGGCTTGTTCAGTGTCTGCATCAGGACACCCGCCCCTCCCTGGCCCTCTGGTGAAGCTGTCCCTCCGGGCTTCTGTTGTTGATACGGATGGACCCTGGGCTCCAGGAGCTCCTGGGATGGGGGCTGGTACACAGAGCGGATGGACAGACAGATGGCGGCTGATGGCAGACTATGCCGGAACCCAGCAGAGAGGGAAGAGAGAGAGACACAAAGTGGTGGGGAAGAGCCAGAGGAGAGACCCTGGGACTTGAGTCAGGCCCACGTGTCCCGTTTGCCTCTGTGATTGCTGCCGTGGCGACGGTGACTGGTGGAGACCCCACACCGGTCATCCTTGTGGTCTGTGTGAGCCAGCGCAATGTCGGTGCCTTCCAACCGGGGGCCTTTAATACCCAGTTAGCAGGCGGTCCACTGTGTTTGTGAGGCCCCTCTGTATCAGAGACAAGCACGCGTCACTGCTCCTCGTGACCCTGGGCAAAGACACGGACAAACAGATGTGTTTGCCATAAGGTTCTGACCTGGGGTCCTAATGGGTTTGACCCCCTTTGGGTGGAGCATGACATAACCCTAAGCCTTTGGACAAGAGCCTTGTGTCCTATAAGGATGGGTGACAGGGCGGAGAACATGGACTTGTCCATACTGGGGAGGTCCTGCAGAACTGGGGTGGAGGTGCCAGTGGTCCTCTTGGGGTGACAGGGAACACAGTGTCCAAGGCTGTGCCCTATGCAACCTGAGGAGGAGGGGCAGGCCAGCCTCCCAGAGTCCCCAGGGAGTGGTGGTGGTGTGCAGAACAGAACAGCACAAGGCAGAAGAATCAGGGGCAGTCACCAACTCTTCTTCAGATTGGGCCTCTGACTTTGAAAAAAATTCCTCCCTGTAGACCCTTCCAGGCAGATGAGAGAACAGGCCTACTTTTAAAGACCTGGCAAAGCCATCTTCTCCTCTTCTTTTTCCCCTTACCTTCCTGCCCCATCCCACCACCACCACCACCCCTACCTTGCTGTCTTCCCATCTCTACACACACACACACACACACAGCTCTCTCTCTCTTGTGTTTCCTCCCTCCCATTCTTCTCTCTCTGCCCTGAGATTAGAAGCTCCTTTTCTTGAGCTCCCGGCCAGTCACCCCTCAGTGGAAATCTCATTTCTACTGTTCCAGTTTCTGCAGAGATGATTCCCACATAAACTGGAGGTGCAGGATGCCCAGAAGAAGGGCAGTGCTCAGGCTAGTCCTGGAAACTCGGCCGGAGAAGGTGTCCATCAAATATTTATTGGGCATTTACTGGGCTGGCCTCCCCCTGTAGCAAGGATCAGGGGCCCTTCCAGCCTGTGCCTGTAACTCCACAAGAAAGAAACCTGGATACCTGCCATGCCCCTGGTGTCCGGATGGAAGGCCTGTGTGACTGTAGTATTAACCTTTGCTATTCGAAATCTAGATAGCGCAGGGGATTAAAAAACAAAGGCTATAATTCATGCAGAAACTCCCTTGGTATCCCCAAATCAAAGAGACCCCAGAGCTAGAAGCTCCTTGAAGAATCTGCTCACCCAACCACTCATTCCATCGAAGAGACATCTGGGGCCTTTTACATCCGGGCTATCTATCTGCCAGGCTTCCTCAGAAATTCCTTGACCTTGAATTTCACAGAGTATAAATTCAACAACTACTTACGAGCTCCTTGCCATGAGGAAGGAGACACAAATGAACATAGCCCTTCCTTCTGGAAGTGTCCAGGGGAATGAGCGAGACCGGCCGGACCAACAGGGCTATGGGCCACGGTGGGGCCGACAGGGCAGCTGTGATGCTTGTGTTGGGTCACACAGACTGAGTGCTGACGCAGCCCCTACCTAGCCCCTGCTCAGCAGCATGGGTGTTGTCAATGGCTTGTGAGCTCACTGCCAGACACACACCCAAGCAGAGGCCTGGTGAGAGGAAGAAAGGCCTGGTGACCTACCACCCAAAAGTCAGTCACTGGACGCTCCCTGACATCCACGGGGGCTTGAGAGCACCTGCTGCTGCTGCTGGCTGTGCTGGGGTGAGAGGTACTGAGGCAGGGGTCAGCCCAGGGTGGGCACTGTGAGGCTGGGAAGTGCCGGATGTGTTGGGAAGCCACAAGGAGAGGGGCTCCCACCAGCTGCCGTGGATCTCAAACTCAGGGGGAGTGGCTGAACTGTGAGACTACCCTGCTTGTCACAGAAAGGGTCACTGTTGTCCAAGCCCAGACTCATGAACTCTCTATCGGAGGCTCGGGGAGCCCTGGTGGCAAAGTGGGGACTCAGCAGGCTGCTAAATGCCAGGTCGGCGGTTTGAGACCACTGGCAAGAAAGGTGAGGCCTCCACTCAAGAGTGGCCGTCTCAGAAACCCACCGGGCAGCTGTGGCTTACCAAGGAGGAAGGAGGGAGGAAGGGGGATGCATGTGGCCTGGCTTCATGTGTCTGCTATGGGTGATGAAAGTTTGGGACGCATCCTGGTGAGCCCTAGCCAATGTGGTGAGCGCAGTTCATGTTTGTGTTCGTAAACAAAGGTCGAACCGGCAAATGCCTTGTGAGTGTCAAAAACAGCACGCAGCCACAACCACACGGTGCTGGGGTCCTCTCTGTGCCAACGCACGAACGCCGGGTCTTTCTTCCCTGCGGAGCTCCTAGGGGAGGTCAGACACACAGCCCCCCCCCCTCACTTCTGAGTGCTGAGCCACGAGGCCTTGTCATGTCTGTCCACACCTACCACCGACAAAGATGAGGACCATGGAAAGCCGCAGCAGCAACCGCAAAGCCACAAAGCACACACAGACGAAAACTTGGGTTGCCGGGAGCCACTTTCTGAGTGCTGGTTGAGGCTTTTCTCCTGGCCGGCAGTGAAGAATGCGGGAGGGCTGTGGAGTGGGGGAGAGGGGGTGGCATCAGACCCCCCCCCTTTGAAGGAAGAGCCTCAGGTGATGGGGTGAGGTGTGCAGAGTTCCTCTGCCCCTTCCCCGCCATGTCACCCGCTGTCTAAATCCATAATTTGCAGCTTCACATAAGCAGCCCGCCCCAGTCCCCTGGGTTTAGATGGTTTAGAAACCATCTCTTTGGATGCTCCTGCTGTCCCCTGGTTCTCAGGACAGGGTCTGCATTTTCACCGTTCTATTTTCGCGACTGGTTTTATGATAAACAGCCCCGTGCTGCCCAACACCTTTCCTAAGTGTGTCAGGCTGTCCCCAGAGGCCCTGATGAGTCCCTCCGCTTCGAGATGCCCAGTTCTGCCCCAGCCCCGATGCGTGAGCACCCCTACTTCCCACAGTTTCCTGCCAAGTGGCTGGCACTTTGCCCTCCCCCGGATCCATAAATTCCAGGGGCCAGTGTCCATCATCTCAGACTAAATCTGGGTCACGCCGCCTCACAAACGACCATGGCACAGCCACCCTCACAGGGACCAAGCAGCATCTGTCCTGATGGTCTTGCCTTTTGTTCCTGCCCCGAGCAACCACGGAAACCCCTGCCCTGTGCTGAGTGAAACTCCCCATCTCTGTGGACCTCCTCCCCCTGCCCCCGCAACCCAGGCTTTGGCCACTACCCTTCCCCAATCCTGTCTGTCATGGCTGCTGCAGAAATTGAATTACTCTATTTAAAACTGTCAGCCCCTAGGGCTTTCTTGAGTTACCTCTTATTCATAAGGTTCCAGGAGATTCCAGCCCATGTGGCAAGCAACCCCTCTCCCTCCCCACCCACACCAGCACCAGCGTGACTTAGGTATACTTGGCAGACTGGCACATCTGGTCTACTAGACCCCAGCAGCATCTTCTTCATCTTTCCTCCGCCCCGACTTCCATCCTCACGGGCTCCCTGGCAACCAGGGGGGCTAGTTGTCGTCCAACCAGCCCAGCCCCTGGCAGCTCCCAGGACAACAGGACAGATTGCTACCGCAGGCCTGCACATGATCCCAGTGATCAGACCCTTGTGACCAGAGGGCTTCCGGTGGCTTATTTTCCAAAGTAGACCACCAGGCTTTTCTTCCTTGTCTCTATGAGTCCGAAAGCTTTTCTGAAACTTGGTCACAACCTTCTAGCCTCCACGGATAGATTGGGGGTGGCTGTGCATGAAGTGTCTTGACCGGGACTCGAGCCAAGGCATGCCACATGGAGGTGAGAATTCTCCCATTGAGTAAGGCAGGTGCGGACACAGTCATAAGCTCATGTGCTTAGGACCCACGTGTGAGCCCCAGGGACCTCTGAAACATCCTCTGGCTCTAAACTCCGGGATCCTGAAGGCCAGTGTGTTTGGAGGCCAGCCCCAAACAGACAGAGGAAGAAAATATCAGGAGTCCTTGGGCCCCCTCCCCCCTGGAGCTGGAGCCACTGCTGGGAAGTATGGCTGACTGCCTGCTCCACGGCCGGTCTCCCCCATCCAGACTGCTCATTGCACTTTATATGGCGTGGAGCTGAGGGTTTATGGAGCAGTGGAAAGACAGCGATAGAACTAAAGGAAGGGCAGACTGGCTGGGGGCGGGTGGATGGTGCTTATCACCTCTGGTTAAACCCAGAGACACTGGATAAATTATGGTCCGTGTCTCCCTGCCCTCCCCACCCTGTATTCTAGATCAGATCTCTACTCTGTGCTCTGGGGTCAGCTGGGACACACCCCCTCCCCACCTTGTGCTGGAAGAAGGTCCCACCTGCTTCCTGGGGCTTGTTCCTGGTGGGGAAGGGGCCTTCATGAACCATGCCACTGAGAGCTGGTGCGCTTTCCACTTTCCCAACTCAGTGGAGTTGGTGGCATGATGGATGACTTTGATAGCTCAGAAAGTAGCCTGTCTGGAAGCCACTCTGGGGGTCTTGAGAAACAGGCCGGCAGCTAGGTCCATGGGGAGACTCCGTCATGACCCACTCTCATTGTGCTTTGTTCTGTTCTTTGAGGGTCCCCCAGGCTCAGCAGCATTTGCTCTGAACTGGTTTGCTGTAGGAGACTGACCCCTGCTGGGACCACCAGCATGGGGCCTTGCTTCATGGGGCCAGGGCCCAGCTGGCGCCCACACCTCACCAGTGTGCCCTGGGAACGTGATGGTTTAGGCCAAGCTGGTGGTATCGCATCTCCCTTTGGTTATGGCCCAGAAGCACTGAGCAGACAACTCTCTACCTGTGACAGAGTCTGAGCCCGGGAGGAAGTGCCCATGACTGGAACAGGCTGTGTCAGCCCCAGACAGGCAGCCACCGTCTTAACTCTCCCAGCTGGAATTCTCAAGCGGTGCTGGGCAGGGAGCTGGGGGCCAGCAGGAGCTGGGCTCCCCCCACCCCCCTACCCCCCGCTGCCGGCACGAAGTCTCCCACTGTGGGACTTTGGCAGACATGTGCAGGACTCTGTGGGGACAAGGGGACTTAGGGCTCCTTTGTGGTTACGAAGGAAGATCCGGGGTACAGTTGTGATGCTGCTGGGGAAACGAAGCATATGTACATCTTGGAGGGCCCGTGGCTGGGAAGGGGATGAAGTCTGGCAAGGCACTGGGGAGCAGACTAGAGAGGATTTAGAGCATCGGAGTTGAGGGTTGTGGCAGGGGAGATCTGCTTCCCAGATATCCACATTTCTTTCCCAGAGAGGCCAGAGGGATAAAGGTCGTCCCTCTGATGGGACTGGGTTGTCACACTAGCCTTCAGGAGGGACTCCTGCAATGTGGCGGAAGCCTGGGGAGCTCAGAGTGCTGGAGGGGGCGAAGGGACCCGCTGGAGCACTGTGGGGTGACGGGTGAGGGAGCCCAGCGCGTGGGATGGTGAGGGTTGTGGCCACGCCCCTGAGGAGCCAGGAGACCTGTTGTCCTGGAAGGGGAGCAGACTGGTGTGTGGCACTGCACCGAGCCTTAGCACTCTGGGGACCGCTGCTGCCCGGGTGCGCCGGACACCTGGCATTTCACGGACCCACCGCAGAAGCAGCTCCCCTCGCTGTGCTGTGCCCCCTTCCGACTTCCACTCCCACCCCCCGGTTCCCGTGCTGGGTGGGAGCAAGAGGCAAGCGGCCTCGGTGGGAGGCTGCCCGCCCTTGTGCCCACGCTCAGGCGCGCAGCTTGGTGCTCTCTCTGGATAATGGGGGGAGTAATGGGCTTTCTCCCAGAACCATCCGTTATGATTCCCAGTCAAATCGTAACGAGCGAGTCATTAGTCGTCATAAGCACAGCAGAGCGCCTGGGACGCCATCCGTCAGGGGTCCGGTGGGCCCACTGGGGAGGGGGCCACTGCATTTGCATTTTTGTTTGCTAGCAGAATTACACCCTCCCCCCCCCCAAAAAAAAAGAGTCAGGATTGGAGAAAACACATTAATGTGGGGATTATTCTTTGGCGTCGCTCACAATGTGGCTGGTAATTGCGATGTCTCTTCCAAGTGGCTCTTCACCTTGCTTTAAAAAAACACTGTCATCAAGGTAATTTCCAGAGCCCAGCCCGCCCCCCTTAGATGCCCCTGAGCGAGCCAATAATGAACGGACGCATGTGCCCCTCCCCAGCCCCTTGGAGTCTGGACTCCCCCATCTCCTCCCATCAGCCCCTCAGTGCTCCCCAACCCACCCTCAAGCCCGGCAGATCCAACTGAAGTTGGCTGACGTCTACCCAGAACCCTCTGCGCCTGCCACCATGGGGAACCAAACTCCAATCCATGCTTGTCAAGCCACTTCCCGCAGGAACACTGACCCTTTGAGGAGCTGCTTGTGGGTCAGAAGTCCTTGTGGCATAGTGGGTTATGCGGTTCAAACCCACACGCTGCCCCTCGGAGCGAGGAGGAGGCTTTCAACTCTTGTGAAGCTCCAGGGCCTCGGAGACCCACAGGGGAACATCTCTCTGTCCGCATGGGCTGCTGTGAGTCGAAATTGGCTCTGGCGGTGAGCTTGGTTAGGGTCACGTCTGTCTGTGGGTGGAAGCAGTTTTCCCACCACTACTGACCTGAAGGCTGGCAGTTCGACCTGACCTCATGGTGCCAAGAAAGAAAGTTCTGGCAATCTGCTCTCATAAAGGATCACAGTCAAGAAAGCCGTACAGAGTTCGGTCGACTCTGTTAGCATACCATGTTGCTGTGAGTTGAACTTGTGAGATGGTGCTGTCATTGCTCTATTTCTAGTGGTTACGTGCTGGGCTGCTACCGCAAGATCAGCAGTTCAAGCCACCAGCCACTCTTCCGGGAGAAAGATGAGGCTTTCTAGTCTCATTGAGAGTCAAAGTCGTGGGAGTCCCCGGGGGCAGTTCTGCCCTGTCCTGCAGGGTCACTGTGAGTCAAAATAGACTTGATGGCAGTGAGTTTGGTTTAACCCCTCTCACATATGCACCAGCAGCCACCCCGGGGTCTGCTGTTCAGATGGGAAAAGCTGAGCCCCAAACTCAGGCCCAATCTCACACCGCAAGGCCAGGAAAAAGATTACAAGGACCACATTCCTCCTGCCCCACCCCCACCCCCACCTCCAGGTCTCCATCGGCTCACACCACTCTGGGAAGAGCCATAGACCAAGAGTTAACCTGAAGCTGTGAACTTCTCATACCTCCCAGCGTGTATTAACAACTTGCCAACCGGTCCCCAAGGCACAGCGCCAGCCAGAGAGAAGCTGTCGGCTTAATGCCTGGCTGTTTCCTGATGTGTCATCGGGTGGCCACCAACTCCTAGAGCTGGAGGTGCCCTTCCAGCTGATCTGCTTCATCCCTCCCTTGACAGGTGGGGAGACTGAGGCCCTGGCCAGAGAAAGGTTTATTGCCACCAGCTTCCCCCCAAAACCATTCTCTTCCCACTCCTGGGACATGCCCAGCGTGCGGAGGTAATTTTTTTGGTTTCTCAGATGAATCTGACTTTAGCAAAACAGGACACAAGGCAAGTGCATCCAGACCTGGGGATGCGAAGGTGGATACCTTCTGGCAAGTGGCGGGAGGCCGAGAGGTGGGTCACCTTCTCGGGGTAGGAGGCCGCCAGCTACATGGTCTGAGTCAGCCGTGACAGCCCTTTCTGCTGGCTTTCCTGTAAATGAGCACACTGGGTTCGGAGAGGGTACTTTGGCGGGCCCCACTTTATTCAAGCGTCACAAAACAAAGCACAAACAAACAAGAACCCTGCCTGGTGAGGCTGGCAGGGCAGGGCCCTTACCCCTGTGTCAGGGAGGGACACAGACCTGGCTTCCTTCAGGGGCTGGTAAAGGGCGGGACCAGGGAGCCAGAGCCCACCCCGTCACCACTCTTCTCTTGTGCTTTGGCCTCCTGGAAACTACGTCCGGTCCAGATCTGAGCCCCAGCAAGAATGAGTGGCTCTCCTCCCCATCCCATAGCTCTGGTTTCCTCCCTTCCCAGCAGGGGGTCAGGCAGGTGCTCATGCCCCCTGGAGAGCAGAGGTCCCCATGTCCCAAGATCCTCTCCCCTTAGGACCCCAGCCGGGAGCCCAGAGGGAGCACATGGTGTTTGGGTCCCCAAGCCAGGCCCAGCTCGTCTCCTGGCTGTCCAGAGGGACCCCGGCCCGGCAGGGCGGAGCCCGCTGCTGCCTGGCACCACAGTGCCCACATGCACAGACGTGTGCAGGGACTCGGGTCCTCAGAACGGGGATGGGGCGGCCGCCGTGCGGCGTGGAGCTGGGGAGGGCTCCCTCCCACCCCGGCTGCACCTCGCTTTCCAGTGTCTTTTCCTCTCTGCTGGTGGCTTTGTTTGCTAGACACATGTCAAGCCTGATGAACTAAATGATGTAAAGCTGGAGATACAGCTCCTTTTATCTCCCATTCAAAACCCAATTTGTTCCTGCTGTCTCCTGAGGGACGCGCCACACACACCCTCAGCCCCCCCTGCTTGAAGAACTCCCCGGCCTCTCTGAGCCCCTTCCCCTCCTCCTCCCTCTCCAAGGCTGGGCCTCCTGCCCCTTCTCTAAGTCTGTCTTGTTTGCCTTATGTTACAGCCAGAAGGAGCTGGCTGCAGTGAGCGGAAGGTGGGCTTCAGAGCCGCTCTCTGCACCTAGATCCTGGTGGGAGACTGAGAGGCTCCCCTGGGGCCTGGGCAAGGGAGCTCATGAGGGTGGTGGGGTGCCCAGTCAGCTCAGGGGGTCTGTGTTCAGGGTAATGGGTCCAGAATACTCAGGTGCAAGCAGGGGGTGGGGGCGCTAGAGAAGGCTGAGGCTCACCTGCAAACCAGAATCCACAGCCCTGCCAGGTCTGCACTGAGCAGCCTGAGGCTGGACCAGAAAGCCATCCCTTTCCTTCCTCCCTGGATCACCCCGCCCCTGGCAGTTTCCGTTGGAATGGGCCACTTAGTGCAGGGCGTCAGGCAGTGAGGACTCCAGGGTCGCACCTGTGTGGGCCCCGCAGTGGACCAGGCTCACGGAGTGGTCTGCCCACCTTGCCTTTCAGGCACCTGCCAGGCAGCCCCAGGGGCTGCTTTGCTGTCCTGCATGGGACACAAACACACACACACGATACACACACAGACATGATACATACATGTGCCACGTATGATACATACCATATACACAATCCCAACGCATCAGACTGTCAGTGCAGACTCGGCACTGTCTCCCTACCCCAGAGCCTCCCCAGCCTGTGCCAGGGTCCTCGGTGTGCTGTGGTGCTGGTTGAGTCCTGTGTGCTCACAGAGACCCCCTGCAGAGGAGCAGAGCCACCCCAATGTCCCCACAGCTGTCTCTCTGGACTCCCAGGTTTCTCTCCCAGGGCTGCCACAGGGATTCCGACCGCCAATCTTCCATTAGCATGTGGAGCCTTCTCTGTGCTCCCCACCAGGACTCCTGGCCCTGTGCATCTGTCACCTCCACCTCTCCCCCTGCCACAGGCCTTTAGAGGAGAGGCAGGTCCTGAAGTAGGGTGCAAGGCAGAATCCCCCTAGTTCTGTCCTGTGTGGTGCTGACCAGAGACCTGGCGCAGGAATTCCGTACTAGCCCTGGTCTCCCAAGTGACACCCCCTCCCACCCTATCCCCACCGGAACCACATGCCCTAGAAGGGTTCCGCTAGCCTGACCCAGCTTGTCAGACTGGAGCTGGGACTAGGCCAAGGCCTTCACCTTGCTGTCCTCACCCTATAGCCCAGCTTGGAGGACCCCAAGTCCCTCCAGAGGGCCCCTGTTTCACCCAGGTGCCCGGCCCCAGGAGGCAGGTGAGGTGCGGCCCGTCTTGCCAGCAGACTGCCGGAGCAGTGCCATTCACATTTAGCTGATGGCCTTGGAAGCAGACAGTCGTCAGGCACTCATGCATCCTGCACACCCCTCCCTCTCTCCCTTTCCCTCACAGCCTCTCCTCAGGGGCGGTATTTATTGATTCCGGGCCTCGGGCACCTCTTGGTATGCCACAACCCCACACCGTCACTTCCCCACAGCAATTACCCACTCTGATTCCTCTCCTCCCACGCCCAGCCATCACGCTGCCAGTCGCTCACCGACAGCATGCCAGGCCAGCCAGACCCTCCCTCGGCTGGGCAGCCCGGGTCCCCTGAGCTGTGGGGCTTTTGCAGGAGCAGAGAGGGAGGGAAGCAGACGGCCTGTGCTGAGGTTTGGGCCTGGAAGGCAGGTAGGAGGCAAGCGGATCTCGGAGCTGGAGGCAACCCCCTGATGGCCCAGACCCCTAGGGCACAGCCTGGAGCTCGCTGGGCGTGTTCCCCTGCCTCGTTTTGTGCACTTGTGCCCTCCGAGCTTCCAGGGGGAGTGACGTCCTGCAGCCTGGCTGGGGCCTGGCTGGATCCAGGGCTGCAGTGGCTTCCCTCGCTCAGCCACCCTGTCAGACAGAGTAGAACTGCCCCAAGGGGTCCCGAGGCTGGCCTCAGCTAAAGCAGGCTGCCACACCTTTCTCCTGGAGAGCGCAGGGGTCTCTAACGGGGCCCTTGGATCACTCTGAGGTGAGCAGGCAGTGTCTGCCAAGGCCAGTTGGCTGGTACGCTTGGCCTCGCGGGTCCTGCGGGTCTCTGGGTAGCAGCTCCTTGGCTTTGCTGTCACAGTGAGGAAACACCACAGTCACAAGGTAGACAACTGAGCGTGGTCGTGTCCCAATAAAACTTTATTTGTGGGTACCACATTTAAATCCCATGGAACACAATAAATACACTCCTTCCATTTTGTTATTTTTCCCATTAATTAAAAAGGTAGAATCTGCTCAGATAGCATGGGCTATCATATGAAAGCAGATGTGGGGACTGGGATTGGTCCATGGGATGTCGTTTGGATCAAAGGAGGAGCATAAGCCCTCACTCCTCCCCTCCCCACTTCTCAGATGAAGAACTGGGGGCGCTGAGGGGACAGTACCTTTACTACATATGCAGTCTAAGGACGGGGTCTTTGTGCTTATAAAGACCCTCCTGGGAACTTCACCAAGAGCCCCGCTGGTGTGTTGGGCTGTGTGGTGGGTCTGTACACCGCCCCCTCCAGCCACTGTCCAGGAGAAGATGAGAAGGCGTGCCCCCCGACAGATCCACAGTCCCAGAAGCCCTGTGCCGGGTCACTGTGGACTGGCAGCGACTGGCCTTGGGAACTTCGCTGTAGGAAGAGGAGCCCTCATTTCTCGATAGAAGACAAAGCTGTGGACCACATGGTCCAGGATGGAGTCACAGCTCCATAAGGTCCGGGGTGCTGCTGCCATGGATACACATTGGGCCACTCACCACAGGGCTAGCGGTTCAGAGACACCCGCCGCTGTAAGGGAGCAAGATGAGGGTGCTCCCCCTGGGAAACCCCCGGGGGATAGTTCTCCCCTTCGTGTAGGGTAGCTATGTGATGGAATCCACTGGAGGGCTGTGGGGTGTTTGACCTTCCTTCCATCAGCTCCATGGGGTCTTTTGTAAGTGATTTGATTTCTTCCGTGCCTCCGTCTCCCCGTCTGGAAAATGGCAGTTGTAGAGCCATGTGTAAGCATCTCCGAACTCTTCCTACTCTCGGAGAAGAACGGATTTGGGATCTGTGGCTCCCGGCCCTCCGCCTTCTGCCTCAGGGGGGTCTCATAGTCCATGGCTGATCTCAGGCCTGAGCCTCCCCCTCCTGATGCTGCCCCCCCCCCCCACAGAGCCCCTCAGGCTCTGCCCCCAGGCCTTGTCCCTGCAGCAGCTGTTCTCTGGCTTTGCCGGGAAGCTAGGCTCAGCAGACGCCCACCTGGACAGGAGGCAGAGGAGATAAGGACAGCCAAGGCCTGGCCACCGACACCTGGCGTGAAATTGAAAAGCCGCAGGCGCCTGCCTGCACACCCCGGTGCCCCGAGTGCACTGGACTGCCTGGCAGGCTGAGGGCCCTTCCGCCCTGGCAGCCCTCCTCTGGCTCTGGGGGAAGTTCAGGAAGAGCCTGCTCTCAGCGCATCTCCCAGGAAGCCCTCCTCCAGGGCATCTTTGGGAGGCCCTACAGGCCGGGGCCTTAATGGAACTTGCTTTTTGGTGGCCGCTTGGCTGGGGAGCAGGGGCAAACCCTTGGCAAAGATTTAATGACTGCCTTTGTGAAGGCGGCCCCAGCCCGAGGCGAGCATGGTGTAGGAACCCAGGTCTATCCCATACGAGGGCAGTAAGTCTAGCACTTGGCAGGAAACCCAAATGTGCAGACCCACTGCGGGCGCCCCAGCAGCCTTCTGCAGCAGGCGGGGGCCCAAGACCTAGGGTGCTAAGCATAAGAGCCGAGGGTGGGGGATGGGGAGGGGGGTTGTCCAGAACCCTGAGCCCAGGACAGGCACTCACGCCTGCAGCCCAGAATGTTCTAGAACCTGTCAGCCTCCGGGTCTCCCACTATGTGTCCCCGGGAGCCGTAAAAGAATCGTCGCTATTGTCAATTCAAGGATGGGACCAGGGGAATGCGCCCTCCCTCTTGACCCTCACTGCAACAGAATGGATGGGCTATGACCTGCGCATGCGTCTCCAGGACCCACCTCCCAGGACCACCTGGTCAATACTGCCCAGGCTGAGTGAAGCCAGCAGGGAGAGGGTGAGGAAGTCGGGGCTGTGGTTCTTCCCACGGGTAGGCAGCTCGAACTCTGCTACAAACCCATGCACGCCCTCCCTGCAATGCTGATGAGGGCAAGTACTCCCCAGTTAGAGACTCAGGGGAGTACGATGGTGGTTCTCAGGCCTTACAGAAGTGCGGGGCCCAGCGTGGGGCTGTATCTCCCAGTATCCTATTCTCAGCCCCACTCCACCTCAACCTGAGGTCCCCATAGCTGCTAGGAGCAGGCTCCGCCAGCACATTAGCACCAACAAATTTGCTGAGTACTGAAGCCCAGGAAGTGGGGAGGAGGTGAGGACCAGCAAATTGGAGGTGAGACCAAGCTGAGTTGTTCTCTCCTGCATCCCCGGGCCAGCCTCCGTCTTTGTGGGGTGGGGAAGATGAGGAGGCAGGCCCCAGATTTTAATCAGAGTTACATCCGACGAAGCTCTGATTATCCGCCCAGCTTTATTGTATCTATTTTTATTCCGAGGTTAGAAGTGAATTTTCTGTGTTTTCCTGCACTCAGGTCTGCCCCGGCAGGGCAATGGTGGGAGCCGAGGAGAAGAGGAAGGCGGGGAGGGAAATCAAATCGAATAAACTCACCTCGTCCAGCAGCCAAGAGAGTGATGGAAAACAACTTAATAACAGGGGGCCAGTCCCAGGGGAGGGAGCGGCTGGTAACAGCAGGCCTCATCAGCCTGAGCAAGAGGGGTTCCAATCACCCCGGGAGGCTGGAGTGGGGGAGGCTAGAGTGGAGGAGGCTCCAAGGTGGAACAGGCTGGGGACTGGCCTGGGGAGCAAGCGCCGCGTCCTGCCCCCTCCCTTCCCAATGTGACCAGGATGCAAGAGAGGAGTGGCCCAGGGGCCATCTGTGGGCAGTATGTTGCAGCACACCCCTCCCTGGTTCAGACAGGAAGTGGAATGCACCAGGGCCTCGGGTGCGGCCCCACTGGCCGTACTGTCTGAAGAAGAAGGTAGCGCTTTTCCCAAGCATTATCTCCCGTCAAGGGGTTGTCTTCTGGATGCAGTGCTGCTCCAGCAGAAATGGCCCCGGGGTGATTTGTCCAAGCAACACTTTATGCTCTCAGGGACCAAGAGGCTGGCAGTCACATCCAGGGCTTTGGTCCAAGAGGAAGGGCCCTTTGCACCACTCCTCGTCTCTGAGCTTCTGCCCCTGGGTGATGTCCACGGGACCCTGCATCTCCTTGCCTTTCTGCTGCCGATAGAACTGTAGAATCTTCTGGCTGGGCTCATGATGGAAGCAGAGATCACCAGCCCTTTCTTAGTGCCATTAGGTTCTTAAAGGAGAGACGCCAAACCCAGGGCCACCAGGGACGCCCAGAGACGCTGTCATGCAGAGTCCAGCTGTCTTCCATGGGCTCCAAGGCCCTCACCTGGATGGGCGGTGCCCGGGTGGTGCAGGGCCCACGTCTTGGGCTGCTAACTCTGAGGTCAGCAGTTACAACTTCACCAGCTGCTCCTCGGGACAAAGACAGGCTCTTGCTCCCGTAAAGCGTTTGTGACAACTCAGTAGCCTAAGGGGTGGGGTCGACCCTGACCTTCAGAATTTGCTGTATGAGATGGTTTGCATTTCAGAAGCTTTGTGGGGGAACAGCTACAGCTCCCTCTCTCAGAGCAGCCCGTGCATCTGAACCTCTTGGCCAGCAGCGGCCTGCTTAACCACTGGGCCACCCACCGGAGCGCCTTTGGGTGGGGGTGGAATGCAAACCATTTGCACCACTCAAGGACCTCGGCCAGCCCAGGGAGGCAGGTAGGGCGTGGTCACACAAGGCCCCTGGAGGTGCCCACTGATAGCTATGTAAGGCTGTAAGACTGGACCGTGATTGGATGAGAGAGCTAGAGCTGTGTGTGGTCTAAGGTGTCTTACCAGCTGCTAGTAGGGATCCCGAGGAGATGTGGGGGGCTAGGCAGGACGCTGCTGCAGTTGCCCAGGCAAGAGAAAGGGGTGGGCTGGGCAGCAAGAGGAATAGACAGTGAGCTGGGCAAGAAAATGAAGTGGACTTGCACGGTGTACTTGGGTTCCTGGCTTAATCATTGTACGCAAGACCCTGCCGGGTGGCCACAGTTAGCATGCTCAGCCACTAACAGAAAGATGGGCATTCAAGGCCACCCAGAGGTGACTCAGAAGAAAGACCCTACTTCTGGAAAACGCAGCTATGAATCCCGATGGAGCACAGGTACTCTGCCCTGAAACACACAGGGTCATGGAGCACTCAGACGCTCTCTCTCAGCAGCTGCTCTGGGGCCGGCTAACTGGCTGAGGGGGGACCAGGTCGTCTTTTGGAGAGCCGTCTGGGCCCAGGGGAGATGTGGGGCTTGCTCTTGCATGATCTGAGTCAGGGCAACTTCTCGATCTTCAGAGGGTGGTAGTGAGTGGGCAGCTGGATCTTGGAATTCCCAGGAGGCCTCCCTGGATGTTGGGGGGCTCCTCAGCTGCCATGGCCAGAAGGAAGGAGTCACTCATGCTGCCCAACCCCTGCTGATGACAAAGGCCAGAGACTGGGAGGGTTTGGTGGGGCCCGTCCCCATCAAGCTGGCTGCAGTGAGCCTGTCAGCTGCGTGGTGACAGAGTGCATTTCCCTGCATTGTAATAGGTTTGGGCTCAGCAGTGGGCTCTAAGTGCTTTTGGTCCTGACGTTAGGAAACGAGTGGTGGGGGCTTGGAGGGAGGGAGCCTCAGGGACAGGAGAAACCGCCAGCTGGAGCCTGCTGCCTCAGCTCTGGTCGACCACGGCGGCCCTCCTTACATCACACACAATCATGCTGGCAGTGGGGGTGGGCAAGGGGCTGGCAGGCAGGCAGGGGACAGTGTGTCTGTGTCTGGGACTTGATGGCTTCACCAAAGTCTAGTGTCCCCACCCCCCCACTCCCGCCCCACCTCACACTGGGTGTGAGCAGAAGGCTGTTCCAGGTGGGACAGAGGGTCTGTTAACCCCGTTCCCCTCCACGAGTCTTCTTCATCCTTTCTTCCTTTGTTCTGCAGAGACCTCGGCCCAAAGCACGCCTCTCCTTCATGCAGGGGGTATTAGAAATCAGGCAGAGGGAGCGAAGTCTCGGGCAGGCATTGAGGTGCAGCTGGGAAGAAGAACGGTGGGTCCCTAACCATAAGATCAGCAGTTTGAACCCGCCAGCCACTCCGTGGGAAAAAGATGAGGCTTTCCACCCCTGTGGGCATTTACACTCTTGGAAGCCCCCGGGAGCGGTTCTCCTCTGCTTGGCAGGCCCGTGAGCACTCCAGGGCAGTGAGCCTGGTTGTTTCCTGTTTGGCCTGGAGGCCCAGGAGGAAGTGACAGCCCTACCCAGAGACACAAGGAAACAGGAAGGAGTGCAGGCCCAGGGGAGGTCACCGTGGGTATTGCTGCAACCTTGAGCGAACAATGTTCATGTACGAAAGACATCAGCAGACTAGAGCTACCCTTCCTCGTTAGCTAGCAAAGCCTGTAGCCTCTGTCCCCCTGGAAGCGGCCACTGCCTTTGCCACATCTGCTGGATGTCAGCTGGGCTCAGGCAAAGACCCCCGAGAGAGTTCTCCTTGAGAAGCCAGCTCAGAGCCTGGCTAGGTCTCCTCCGTCTTGGCTCCAGAGAAGTGACAGCCTGCCTGCAATCACCGTAATTGATAGCTCGGGAGGCAGAGACAGTAAATAATTGTTCCACAAGTTGCGAGAGCGAGCGTAATTAGTACAGTTAACAATCTTAGGTGATGAATTGGTTCATTCAGGACCAGTGTGAATGGCGGAGCATGCTAGCGGGAGAGGGGGGCGGAGCACACCCCCACCCCACCCCCGTCCACCCACACCCAGTCATGGGCGATGGCCCACCGCTATTCAGGCAGGACCTGGCTTCTAAAACAGCACCTGACGGCCAACTAGGATTCAGGAGCAAGGAGCCCTTGGGCTAGGGCAGAGGGCAGGGCCTTGGGCATACAGAGTATAGCCAGCTCTGCAAAGACCCAAGTGCTGGTGAGTGGGAACTGGCCAATGGGTTCACACAGGAGATGAGAAACAATTGGCCTGTAGAGGTCTACACTCCACGGTTGTAGGGAACCCAGAGAGGGACGTTAGCAGTCTCTTGGCCACAAACTTGGGATTTTGGCTCTGAGAGCCCTTCAGGAAAACACACTCTAACACAGCATTCAGATCGGGTGTCAACTCTAGGGCATTGACGGAAGAAGCTGCCTGGAGTCTTGGATGGAGAACGCTGAGGCTGTTTCTGGTGAAAGAGCTCTGTGATCATTTGGTGTTGTCTGCCCTGAGTATGAATGAAGAAGAGGCGGCCTGCCTGCTAACAATTTTTAGATTTCCTCTAAAGCCCACCTGAGTCCTTCAGGCTAGTCTTACACTGTCCCTCCAGTCTGATTTCCTATCTCTTGCCCCATGGAAGCAAACATGGACCTGACAACCACCTCAGAGCACCTGGAAGAGTGTCAGAGAGCGGGTAGACCAGTGGGCTGCTGGTCCTCTTCTTGATGAGAAGCACTGAGGCTGGAAGAGGAGAGATGAGGTTCATCTGGACGGAAGCTCTTCCTAGTGTGTCAGGAGCACACGTTCTAGGATGAGCAAGCTGAGGCCTGCGTTTGACTCTTGCTCTCACGGGCCGTGGATCAGCTGTTCAACCTTTCTGAGCATGTTCCCCCAGGTTGCCGCTGCTGCTGTCAGCTGTCCTTGAGTGGGCCTTGACCCCGGTGACCTTCTGTGTAACAGAACAATGCATAGCCCATCCTGTGTGCCTTGGTGACAATTGTGGGTTTACACTTATCTTGTGGCAATTGTTGACCCATTTCATTGAGATTTCCCTTGTGGCCGGTAAGCTGCAGGCAATCTGTCCCCATGCCCTTCTCGACTGCTTGGCCTTTCCTAATGACCTATCCACGGGGAAGGAGCTGAAGTCTCGTGACCCTCGAAACTGAGCATTGTTCTAGTTGGATTTCTTGTAAGAGCAGTTGGTTCACTCTTCCTCTTTCCAGTGGGGAGGGAACATCGCGGGCTGTTGTGAGGACCACAGAGGGGACAGCATGTAGAACTTCTAAGGAAGGATTGGTCACTGGACACCCAGGCGAATTCTCTTCCCAAGCCCTTTGGTGGTGTGAGGTGAAAGGCCAGTCTGACTGGGGGCATGCGTGCCACCAGCGAATGACACCCTGGACTGAAGGGTTGGAGGTGCCAGGTCATCCAGGTGTGGTGCGGAAGCAAGACCTAGTGATCAGCCTCTGACAAGCCAGCCCCTGAGAACCCACCTGTGGAGCACAGCCCAACTCTGATGCCTGTGGGCGCCCTGCAGAGCGGTTGCTCAGGGAAAGGTGGACGAGCCCTTGAGAACAAACGGCCTCCGCAATGGCTTCCGAAGGCTCTCTCTCCAGCCTTCTCCGAAATAAGCTCTAGCCTCGGGTCCCGCGCCACCGCTCCCCATCATCGACATTCACTGGGTGTCATGGACTAGGGGGCGCCTCAACCCCAGTCCTACTCTTGAGTAGGGGATTGCTAAGCTGAGGGCAGGGCTCTGATGAGACACAGCAGATAGAGAAGGGACACACACACACACCCCAACCGCCTCCCCAGGTCCGAGGCAAAGGCACCCTCCCGGCGGCAAAAATCCACATGTCTCCCAGCTATTCCAGCACCGGCGCGCCGCAGACCTAATGATTCGTGATGATTATTTGAAGGGTCCCACTGTTACAGATTTATTTGTCATTTCTTGCAATAACACCGACGGTAATGAATTCATTTGTATTAATGTGAGTGTCACGCGGACTTCCGTCGAAATTCCGCATTAATTAATGTACCATTAAAACAAAGTGTCGCCCAATTAATGGGGAACGGAGGTAAGGCTGCCAGGGTCCTTTTCAGCTGGGTCTCATTTGTAATTCATCGTGTTGGCACCCTGCTTCATGAAAGTCATTTGCAATTCCTACCCGTGGTCTCCCCCACTTCCTGGGGGAAGGCCAGCGCACCCTGGGAGCTGTTGAAGCTCACTGGGCACCCTGGGTGTGGGAGGGGGAGGGCTGGGGGAGTCTGTCTCGGTAGGTAGGCTGGTCTCTGACATGCTTAATTACTGTAGAAAGTGGAAACCCTCATCAAGGAAGGTCAAAACCCAGTTGAGATGCCCATCTGCGGGGACCTCTCAGGAAGTGGGGGGAGCAGAGAGGCTTCCTGGTTGAGTTGGGCATTAGCTGATGGGATCCTGGTCATTCTAGGACCACCTTGGAACAGGAAGTCTTCAGGAATCTGGGTACCATGTTTGCTTGGGTGGGCTTCTTGTGGTCTTGCGTGCTCAGACTTCGCACTGCCGTGAAGCTGGATGGCTGGAGCCATTGGCAGACTTGGCACGTTGTGATGTCATCTGGGACCCCTCCCTCTGCACCCTGCTTCTGCCACGGCCCTCAGCTCTTGAAGGGCATCGACAGAGAGCTCTTGCCCGTCCAGAACCCAGCAGCAGACAGCACCTCTGCCCAAGGCTTTGGCACTCTCGCAAGCCCTCGGGACAACACAGCAAGCGGCCCTTGGCGAGCGCCTCTGACTGCCATGCTGGGGTGTTGTGACGTTTGTGGCGAGGATGGCAGCTGCAGCATCTCTTCCCGTGGGACAGGCCTGGCCCCCGTGTCTTGGGATCATTCTTTTATGTAGGACCCACAAACCTAGGAAAGAGCTGCTTTCCTCCGCATTTCTCCAAGGGGAGAACTGAGACCCAGCAAGCTTGAACGACTGGCCCAGCATCGCACAGTGTTCAGAGAGGGCAACGCGACTACTGCCTCCACGCCTGCCCCCCTCGCTCAGCAGTTGCCCTGTGGGAGCTGACGAGGCCCAGCCACCAGGAGTAAGGTCTCTGCATCTCTGGTCCTTGTTGTCCTCGGGCCCAGGGGTTCGGCACTGCCAGCACAGAGTGTGCCCGTGGCCTGGGCTTATCTTCCAACAGCGTCTGTGTTAGTCTGGGTAGACTGGAAAAACAAATTCATAAACACACATATGAATATAAAGGGAAAGGTTTCTATACAAGTGGAATGGAACATTGGGAAAGCATCCCAACCCAGTCCAGTCCAAGGTCATAAGTCCGATATTAGCCCATATGTCCGATACCAGTCTATAAAGTTTCCTTCCAACTTACAGAGCATGTGCAACGACACCAGGACAATCACAGGCCAGTAGGTGCGAAGTCTTGTGTGTCCAGCTGTGGTAGAGGCATCCTGGCGCTGGCAGGGGTCTCCCCATGGCTCCTTGTTTCCAGGGCTCAGGGTCCATCAGCAGTGTCCATTGATGGTAGAAACATCTCAGCACTGACAGGGGTCTCTCTATGGTTTCTCCAGCCCCAGAGGTCTGGTCCCATCCAGGCAAGCCCATGCAGCTTCTCCTCCGGCTCCTCCAGTCTCCAAGAATCAGGATCAATCAGCATGCTGTCATCTTGTCTTGTCAGTAGTTCGTCTCCCAGGAACTCAGTCTAGTCTCTCACCTCCAATTGGGAAATACCATAAGACTTCCCAGAATTCTCAGAAGAAAGCCATGCCCACACAGAGGCCTCATTGGCCATCTCCAGAGTGACAGGTTAGACTCCACCTCTACACTCCCAGTCATGAAATTGACATCAAGTACATGACCACCACAGTGTTCCATCTGAGAGCAAAGCTCTGCGAGAAAGGGGCCCAGGCCAACCCCTGCCCAGGAGTCTATTCTGGCCCATACGACCCTGACACAGGGTTTTCAAGGCTGCACCTCTCTATGGGAGAGGCCAGTCTCATCTTTTCCTTTGGACTGACCGGAGGTGCCCATAGTCGCCCAGAGCAAGGAGAAGGAAAGGGAGAGATGTCTTTCAGAACATGCTACCTTTCTATTTTCTCATGTCAATTCTAGGGCCAAAGGGCTGCCTTTGCAGCAAGAGAGCCCTGGAAGAGATTTCAGGAAGGACTTCCAATCAGACTCATAGAGGGCAGGAAAAGGAGGTAGAACTAAAGCGGTCCAACTTCTACATTTGACAGACAAGGAAAGAAAGGTCCAAATGGTAAAGTCACCTGGGTCCCACGGAAGTTCTAGATCTCCTGACCCTGAGCCCATGCTCCCTCCTACACCCCACTCGGCCTCCTAGAGGAGCAGGAGGAGGTGTGCTGGGGGAGCCTCCTCCATCTTTGTCTGAGAGGTGGGCATCTGGTCCAGCCCCCTCCCAGACTGTCTGGTTCTGTCTGTACCCACAGACCAGAGTGGCTGTGCTGGGGCAGTGTGCTATAACCCTGCCTGGAGGAAGAATTCTTTGGGGAGTTTGAAAGCAGAGAGAGACAGCCGGATCCACCCCAGACCAGGCAGCTCAATCTCGGCTCAGTGTGCAGTTCAGTTTTATTTTGTTAAGTTCCCTGGGTGATGCTCAGGGGTGGCCAGGGAGCAAACCTTTCTTGCTGTTGCTGCTGTTAGGGGCCTCCAGAAGGTTCTGACTTGGGCCAACACCCCCCATACCCCATACCTCACCACCCCCCCACCCATGTACAGCATGAAACCCTGCCTGGTCCTGCACTGTCCTCCCGTCCTGCTTGTCTGAGCCACGGAGACTCAGAGATTTCTAAAGCCCTCTTTAGCTAGGATCCTTCTAGTCTCTTTCCATCTAGTGGAGCTACCTCTGCTTTCTGGGACCTGTCGAATTCCAGCTACAGCATTTGCCCTCCCTGGTCCTTTGCCCGCCAAGTGCCCTCCCTCCCAGCCCTCATCAACCCTCATATCCCCTGCAGCCACGGGCAGCCGCCCCAGCTCTGCCGCCGTGAAGCCCCCAGGCACCAAGTGACAGGTCCCACTTATCATGTCACACCCCCTGAGGGACCTGCCGTGGGAGCCACGGGCCAGAAGAACACTGTCCTGAGACCGGGCCACTGGATGCCTTCACCCACCCCTTCCTGAGGACAGAGCAGGCCCTGCCACCGGGAGGAGTCTGGAGTGGAATGGGGGGGGGGGGCAGCGAGGGGGAGCAGGAGAACTGACTTACTTAGGCTGCTTTCTTACGCAGAATGAATGTATTAGCTGTAGCTTCCCATGGATGTAAGGCCCGCCCCAAGGAGATTTACATATTCATTTTGTTTTACCCGATTCATCATCGTGTAGGGGTCTGAGTTGGGGGCTGGGAGATGGGACCCTGTTTGTGAGTGATGAGTTTGTGCACAAGGAGCTAAGGGTGGCACTAGAGGCTGCCCCTCACTCCCAATGGGTCCCCTGGGGAGGAGGTGGGTGGCACGTCACAGGGTGGTTCTTCTGGGCCTTCCGGTACTGGTCTCTCAGCTTGGGCAGGGCCTCCAGCTTCAAAGCCATCCCTCTTCCTCTGTAGTCCCCTCCCCATCATGGCAAAGCAAGCGGGTACAGTGTACAGGCCCTCGTCTGTCCAGCTTCCACCCTGAGCCCTCACACTCACACTCAGGGTGAGGATATTATAATCATGCCTACGGTTTATTGCGCACCTATTTTGCACCAGGCATGTTACATACTTCATCTCCTATAAGCCTCACAATACCGTCCGGAGGCAAACGTTCTCGTGCCCAGCTGGCTGATCAGGAAACGGGCACAGAGAGGGTGCTTCACTTCCCTAAAGTCACACAGCAAAGTAAAGGGCAGCACTGGGGCTCCAACTTCAGCATCCACGATGCCTTTTCCTCCCACAAAGCCTCCTGTTATCCTGCCTTTCGCCCTCCCCATCAGTAACTACTGGTCCCCGCCAGTTTTGTATTGGAGCACCGGGGGTAAGCCCATGGGCTTATCCTGGGTCACTCCATAGGTGTGTATGTGTTAGGGAGGGGTGTGTGTGAGGAATGGCTGGACAGATGGACAGAGAACCTGCCCGCAGCTCCTGGGGGCTAGTGACAGGTTTTTGTTACCTTCTGAACCCAGACTCGTGATTGGCTGAAGTCATTCTGTAGCAACTTCCTTAAATGGAATCACGTCATCAGACTGGCCAGAGTCTCTGTTTCTCCAGGACCTACTGACTGCGCGTGTGTGTGCAGATCTGTGTCCCTTAGGGATGACCACAGGCCTGCCTTCGAGGGAGATGCTACTGGATGCAAACCCGGCCTGCCAGGGCACCAGTTAAGGGGGTAATTTAACCGTCAGGTGGTTAAGAGCGTCAACTCCAGAGTCACCCATCTGTCTCGGTGTCAATTCAAGAGTGCCTGCTTCTCAGCACCAGGCCTGCAGGGACTGACGTAGCCTCTTGACTCCCCAATTTCCTCAGCTGGAAAACAGGATGGGGGCCGCCTTCACACGTTGCCATAAGAATTGTGAAAGGCGAAGTGCTTCAGACAGGCCTGGACTCCAAAGGCGTCTTTGAAAAATGAGTGTTAGGGTTACCCTAAAGCCAAATCAGACCCACTGGAGCCACTGTGCAGAGTTTCCGAGACCTTAAGGGAGCCAACAGCCTCGTCTTCCTCCAGCGGAATGGCCGCTGGGTTTGAACTACTGGCCAACGCCAAAGCCACCGTGCCAATCAGCCTGGGCCCATATATAGGCAGTTCTTATGGGGGAAGTGGGGGTGGGAAGAGACAGAGACTTGATGCATCTCTCAGCCATCACTATTCACAGTCTCTCTGGTCTCAAGGTCACCACACACCTCAGCCGAACCCCATTTCTGTCCTGGGTGCCAGGACAGTGTCGTCACCCCAGACTCCAGGCACCTCTCTAAAGAAGGCCCCACTGCCTGTCACAGCCACTCTCCCCATGGACTTCTCTCTGGGCGGCTTTGCCTCTCTACAGATGGTATTAAGAGTACGGTTCTGGCCTTTGACTTCCTCCTCGTCCACTCCTCTCCTTGCCAGGAGCGCTCTGCCCTTTCCAGAGCAGGGCAACGGAGGCCACAGCTGTTTGAGGGGACAAACCCAGGACTGGCCGTCCCCGGGTTAGGGAGACTGTTCCTGCAAGATTCTCTACGTGGAAGCTGGGGGTCTGTGTTCACGCCAAGGGGCAGTGCAACCCTGCCCTACAGGGTCGTGATGAGTCGGTGGGGGGGGGGGGGTCGTCCAAGAAAGGGTCCCTGGGGGGCTTGTGGTCACACATTGGGTTGCTGACCACGTGGTCAGGCCAGCAGTTCGAAACCACCAGCCGCTCCCAGAGAGAAAGACAGGACTTTCTACTTCCATAAAGAGCTGGAAAGTCTTGGGAAAGCCTCGGGACAGTTCTGCGCTGTCCCACAGGGTGGCTGTGAGGGCAGTGATCTCTCTTTTCTCGTTGTACAAGGGAAGACTTCTTGAAGACTTTTCTGAGATTGGGAGCTGCTCCTTCTGCAAATGGCAGTGAGGCACTGCCCGGCTTCTCCCTCTCTCTCACTCTCTCTCTGTACAGCAAGTCCCCGGATTATGAATGTTCTCCAAATGGCAGCCGTTGTGGTGACTTTGTCTCCAGTAGGGATGGCGCAGTGGTTAAGCACCTCGCTGCTCATCTAGACGTGGCACTTCGCTTCTGTCTGTATTTACGGCCTTAGGGACCGCCGGAGCAGTTCTGCTCGCCTCCTGAGGTTACTCTGAATGGAAATCAATGGAATATCAATGGGGAGGGAGGATGGAGAGAGGAGAGTTGGTTCAGGCACTTCAAGGTGAGGACAAATTTGCATAGCATTAAAAGACAGGTTAGAGTTGTCCAGAGAACATTCATAACCTGGGGAGGGAGGGAGGGAGACAGGGAGGGGGAGAGAGGGAGAGAGAGAGAGAGAGAGAGAGAGAGAGAGAGAGAGAGAGAGAAGCCATGCAGTGCCTCACTGGAGAGCAGGCCTGCGCCTCCCCAAGGAGATTGAAGAGGAAGACAGCATCTGGAGAGCATGTGGGGAGGGTAACATGGGAGTGCAGGGAGGGAGCACTCAGGGCGATGTCCGCCAGTACCAGCTACAGAGAGGGGAGCCCCACAAGGAAGGTCATTTTTCACAGGTAGACACACCATTTTATCAAAGTACTTTGTGTACAGAGTGTAAGTTCATTTAATTCCATCAAGTGAATCCCAGCTCCTGCCAAATTCCACCAGAAACCAAACTCTGCCAATGAGTTGACTCTGAGGCGTAACCATGTTCCGTGGTCCCGGGCTGACCTCACAGCTGTGCCTGCGTCCGTGCAGCTCCATCAGGGTCTTTTTCTCCCTCTGACCTTCTGCTTTACCACGCATGATGTCCTTGTTCCATGCCATGTCCAACGTGCAGGAGACAGAGGGAGCAAAGGAGCACCGAGACACACCTGTGTGTTCTTCTGGACATCATGATCCACGCAGGCTTTCCCAACACCGGGATGCAGAGATACGGCCTGTTGTCCAGCCTTCCCTACTGATTGTCCAGGTCTCATGTGCCTAGTAGGTGATCGGTAACACCACGGCGTGAGTAAGGCCCTCCGTCAGCGTCAAAGTGATGTCACTGCGTTTTAGACGCTGCAAAGATCTCTTCCGCCGTGGCTGTGCCCAACGCCATCACGTCGTTGGGTTTCTCGGCTGCTGCTTCCATGGGCATTTCTGACGAATCCCAGTAAATTGGAATCCTTCCCACTGAAGTCTTCTTGGTTTATCATGGTGCTTATTAGTGGAGTCGTGAGGATGTCTTGTTAGTTTGTTTACGCTGGTGTGGAGTCCATACTGCAGGCTGTCATCTTTGATCTCCATCAGTAAATGCCTCAAGTCCTCCTGGCCTTTAGCACGTAAAATTGTGTCATCCATATACGACAGGCTGTTAGTGAGCCTACCGCTCCACCCATTGCTTCCTTCTCCATGTAGTTCTGCTGTTCAGATAATGAACTTAGCATGCAGATTGAAGGAGGCCTATCCTGATTTTAAGCCAGGCGGTATCCCTTTGTTCCATCTGAGCGACTGGCCAAATTCCACAGGAGCACCGTTAAACGTTCTGAAAGTCCCATTCTTTGCAACGTTGTTCATAATTGGTTACGATCCACACAGTCAACGGCCTTTGCGTAGGTAATGGGATGCAGAAGCGCAGGTGAACATCTTTCCGGTTCTCTCTGCTTTTAGCCAAGGTCCATCTGACTCCAGCATTGACTTCCCTCTTTACATAACCTCGTCTGAATCCAGGCTGAGTTTGACTTCTGGCAACTTCCTGCAGATGGAATGCTGCAAACGGTTTTATTACGTTTACTTTCATTTGGCATCAGTGATGGTGTTTGGTCACTTGGGCATTCTAAGGATCACTGTTCTTTGATAGAGGGCATGGAGATGGATGTCTTCAACCCCTGTTACCTACATCTGGTGAAAATGTCCACTGTTCTCCCAACAGCTCCAGAGTCTTGCTTTTTCACAGTGCCTGTGGTGTCCCTTGGCTTTTTTCCACAGTACCGCCCGCTCAGGATCATCCACGACCTCCTGAAATGGTCCCACGTCAGCCCTTTCTCGAGGGGACCGTGAGCTCTGTGCTTTCCCGCCATCTTCCTGACGGAGGGTTCCCAGGCTGCTCACTTGTTCGCCCACAGAATCTTTCTGTAGTTCTTGCTGTTTCAGAAAGGTGTGCATGGTCCTCTCTGGGAGTCTGCTACTCTGCAGGGCTGGGGGAAAAGGCAGCAGTGTCTGGATGGGCTGGCCCCTGCCCTTAGCTGACTCCTGGACTGCAAGGGCTGTTGCTGTTGTGGGTGGCTTTGCATTGGCTCAAAGTTGCAGGGCCTCTGTATACACGAGGACCCGCCCCTGCCCAGTCTGGCCTCGTGCAAGCTCCTGTATTCACCTTCTTAAGTCTCAGCCACATGCTTATAACTGTTCCAGTTTTAGACATTACCTACACTCACAATTCTAGAAGGTGAGCATTTCCCTCCGATTTCCCCCATCATAATTCTGCTGTAAACACACATACAGACACACTTTTAATATTCCCCGCCAACCCTCGCAACATAATCATATCCCTTCTTTTAAGTGAAAGACTATTTAGTCTGTACAGTGTGGCAATTACATAAATGCTAATCAAGCCCCCAATAGAATTATTTTTAAAAAGAAAGAAAGCATGCAGCCTCGGAAGGCAGGGAGCGTTCAGCTCCATCCTGTTGGGCTGCCGAGAGTCGGCTCTGACTCCACGGAAGTGAGCTCACTGAGCGCTGGGGCTGCACGGTAGGAAAGGAGGGAGAGAATTTCCCCCTTAACCCTAACCCTGTGGAGGAAGTTACTCTTTTATAGTGTGGAGTTCCAGCTTGGGAGGGATGGTGAAGAGACCTTCAAATGGTTAGTGGTGATAGTTATACACCATTGTGACTATAGATAATACCTCGGAATGGCGCACTTGGAAATACGAAACAAATATATATATATATATATATATATATATAGAGAGAGAGAGAGAGAGAGAGAGAGAGAGAGAGAGGATGTGGACATGCTGACGAAAGAACTGTCAGGCCCTGGTGACTAAGGAAGAATAGGAAGCAAAAGACAGAGGCGTCCAAGATCCTCCTGGCAGTCAGGCCGTTAGTAGAACTCGAGGAGTCGGAACAGCACCTAAAAGCACTTGGATGGACCTCTTCCTTGGCTGGGCACAGCCACTGCCTAGCTGGAGAGGTGAGGAGGAGGAGGGACTTCGATCCAAGATGGCTGAAGCCTCAGCCCAAGGACCCAAGGAGCAGTCAGGGAGGCAGCCCAGACCCACAGCAAAGTCCTCAGCTTGTGACTCAGTCAGGCCCAGACCACTGCCCCTAGGCTGGCACTCCCCCCTCACGCCTGTTAGACTGCAGCGCCCGTCACCGATGGACAGTGGATCTGCAAGGGACAGAAGCCATGACATGACTTCTCACTCCCTTCTCTGTAGAGAGGTGCTGGGAGCCCATGGGTGTGTGCACGTGCCCGCATGCACACGAGTGTGCCCAGGTGGGGCCACCAAAGACGTCCATCTGGTGGACACTTGCCTCTCCTGGGTCCTCTTCCCCACTGCAAACACTTCTTCCTGTAGACCCAGCGACACCTCTTTAAAGCCACAGTTTTTCCTCCTCCCCGTGAGTGGAGTTCTCTGCCTCCCCCCACCCTCAGCCTCACTGGCAGGGGCACCTTTCCAAACAAGTAAGTCACACTTAAAGCAGCACCAGCTGGAGTGGCCAGCAAAGTCAAGACCCAGGGCCTGCCCTTTGCCCCGGGAGCCCCTTGTGGACATGGCTCTTGTAACTAATTCTTCTTCTAACAGCAGCCCCCGTTTTCTTATCCTCAATGAAAAAATGAGTGTGCTAAGATCCTCTCTTTCCCCAAAGTTCTTTATGGGCGACACCCCCTTCTCTTTCTTTTCTCCAGTCTCCTCTGGCTCTCCCTGCTAGTCTCCCTGTACCCTGCTAGTCCTTCCCTGGAGGGAGGGAAATAATTCTGTGTAAACCATACTCCCCTGTCTCGGTCCAATGGAGCAGTGCCCACCTCCATTCTCCTCTCTGCAGCCCCAAGGTTTGGAGACAGGTGACCACCTGGGCTAAATCCCAATTCCACCACATTGGACATGTCATTCCTCTGAGCTGCCAGTCCTTCCAGGAGGTAATGCGATGACCCCCAAAATGCCCATCTTTGGGCCTGCTGACTGGCGCATCGAATGAGTGGCCAGGTTGACTCTCTGGGCCTCCCTCCCCTCCATGGCTGCCCCTCCACCTCTGGCCCTGGGCAGCACACCCATGTCCCGGAACGGTCTGTCCTAGCTCTCATCCACGAAGGGCCTGCACCTAGCCAGAACCTACTTTGTTGGGAATTTATTACCAATGCATTTTATAACAGGCTTTATAATAAGATTTTAAAGACTTTAGCGGCATCTCGCAAGCATTCCATAAATATTAATAATGCCTTCAGCGATGGCCCCATACAGTGGAAGTAGGAGGCTTTGGGGCAGAGGGGCGGAGCCCATGTCTTTGCAGGCGAGAAGCTTCGGTGTGCTGTTCCTTCCATCTCTCCCATATGGCGTGGATGACCCTTTGTGTACAACTTCTGCCCAACCCCGCTGCCCGCTTGTGACCTGTCCCCATTCTCACTCCATCTCCCAGTCAGGCCTCCTCCTTTTCTTGCTCCCCTTGTGCCCTCGTGGGCTCCCCCTCTCCCACCAGGGCCCCCTCCCCTCCCTGTGTCTTGACCACGCCCCCTCCCCACCCCCCATCTCCTTCTCC
Organism: Nesogale talazaci; assembly: GCA_004026705.1. Lineage (NCBI taxonomy): Eukaryota > Metazoa > Chordata > Mammalia > Afrosoricida > Tenrecidae > Nesogale > Nesogale talazaci. Next base: position 45,079 of record PVJH01015493.1, read on the forward strand.
CTGGCTTCTCACACACCCCACTCCGCTCCAGTGAGCACCCCAAGCCCCCTTCCTAGGAGCCCAGAGTGTAATGCAACTTGCACTGCAGGGGAGACGGGAGCTATTTGTCATTATTATTAACGAACAAGATCCCTTGCATGGCAGAACTTTCCCGGAGTCTATTCCCTTGTTACCCTGGGAGTGGCAAAGAGATTTATTTGTCTTTGGATGGCACAGGGTGGCCCATTTACAGCAGGGCCATCAAAAGGGATAGGGCACGGAGATGGGTCCTTGAAGCAGGCAGACTCCTGCCCTGCCTGTAGCCGGCATGACACAGCCGCTCCTCAGAGACACAGCTGGCAGGTGTGAGGGTTCTGAAGAAGGCAATGCTATAGTGAACCTCCCACCTCTGTGTGTGTCTGTGTGTGTGTGTGACCTGTCACCAGCTAAAATGACCTGGGAAATGTCCCTCAAAATGACCCAGAAGCAGTGAGGGTGTAGGTAAGACTGGTGAGTGGGTGATCTGAGGAAGGGGCACCCAAAGCCGGGTTGGGGTGCATAGTGGGCCAAGAGGATACCTCCAAAGATCTCATGGTGTCCTGTGGGACCCCTCTGATCCATTCCTCCAGTCCTCATAACCATTCCCTTCCTGAGAGAAGGTGGCCACAGCCTGGGTCTTTCAACCCACCCTCTGTGGCCCAGACACATCCTGCCTGTGGGTCTGTAGGCCATTGAAACCACTCAGGATACCTGAGGGACCCTTCTTCCTGGTCCCCAGGCAGACAGACCCGGCCTCTGCCAGGCACCCTCTTCAGGCCTGACCTGACGGATGGTGGAAGTCCAGGATCCAGCTGTCCCCTGTCCTCCCTGCCGCCGCCTATCCCCTCATTTCATGCAGACTGATCATTGCCTGAGTGGATTTGCATGTTGAAGAGGTGTCTGGGGAGATGTATGAGAAGGGGGAGCCTGCATTCACTGAGGGCACCCAGCCGTGCCACCGTCAGGTGCCCTCATTAGCAATCCGGGCAGGGGGTCCAGGAGCTTTGCCTTCTCTGGCTCCCACTGCCATGACCATGAAAGGGACAGCTTCCCTGCAGGAGGGAGCCAGGCAAGCCTGGGGCAGTGCTCCAGGAGCCAGGAGGCCTTGCCCGTGGCTGGGACCCCGGAGGCCAGTGTCAGCAAAGCCAAGGCCCGCAGGAAGGGCAGCCCTGAAAGTGCCGAGGCTCCAGTTGTCAAGGGCAGGCAATGCTGTCCCCACAGGGCAGGCCGGGACGGGGCCTGAGAAGTCTCGCAAAGCCCCCTGGCTCCCTTGCCCACCATGCCCACAGGCTTCCTGGGCCGGCCCATGACTTCCCTGCACCCTCCGGCAGACAGCAGCTGTCACTCTATTGTCTGAATCCCGTCCACTCCAGCCCTGGCCCAGCAGCAAGGGTTTGTCTGCTCAGCCCCCTCCGTCCCCTCTCCCCCACCCTTCCCATAAGAAATGGACTCACTTTCCAAAGTTCCATCCGATTGGCTCAGGAGGGTCTTCCTCTGGACCATTCGGATGCCACTGCGTACAAAACATGGCTGCCTGGATCCTTTCCCTTGAGCAGAGCTGGGGGTCAAAGAACACCGCAGACTCTGTAAAGGGTGGGGAGCGTTGGGTTGACTAGGGAAACAAATCCATAGACACTCATATGTGTATAAGAAAGAGTTTTACATACGAGTGCAACTAAATATTGAGAAAACATCCCAGCCCCGTTCAGATCAAGTCTATGAGTCCGCTATTAGCCCATATGTCCAATATCAATCTATAAAGTCCTCTTCAGATCACGAAACACATGCAATGATGCTGATGCAAGACAATCACAGGCCAGTGGCGTCGTAAGCATCTCAGCACGGCAGGAGTCTCCATGTGGCTTCTCTGGCTCCAGAGATCTGGCTGTCATCAGCCTCTCTCAGTGTGTCTTCTCAACAGGGGTGTCTCGCAGAGAGTAAGGAGGAGAGAGAGAGTCTCCTGCCTTCAGGGAGGAAGACAAGAGTTCCCAGAATCCTCAGGAGAAGGCCATGCCCACACAGAGGCCTCATTGGCTACATATCCTGATTGGCAGGCTAGACTCCTCCCCTACACTAAATCCTCAAATTGACACCAGATGATGTAACCACCACAGGGAGTACCAGCATCGCTGCAGGTGAACCAGAAAGGGGACTGGATGAGTCAGCCTAGCATCACTGAGTTGATCCCAGCCCATAGCAACCCTGTCTAGGGATTCTGAGGCCATAAGCAGATCATCTCCTCTTTCCCCCAAGTTTCAGCTGGTGGGTTTGAACTGCCCATCCTGCAGTTAGCTGTCCGGGTGTTTACCCCACAGTGGCCCCAGGACTCCAGTCCCGACCTCTCTCTGAGAGGGGAAGTTTGGACTGGATGCTGCAGTCCGGTACCTTGGACTTGGTCCGAATCACAGTGGCCTTGTGTATAACAGAATGGGACACCGGCCGGTCCCGCTGCCCTCACACCCTCATGGTCATGTGCCAACCCACCGCTGTGGACCATGACAAGCCATCCTTGTCGAAGGCCCTCTTCTTTTTTGCCGCCCTCACTTTTCCAGGGACCGGCCTCTCCTGACACTGTGTCCACTGCACGTGAGACCATCCAAGTGTCACCGTCCGGGCCACAGAGGAGCATGCCGGTGCACTTTCAAGACAGGTCCGTCGGTTCTCTGAGCAGTCTGTGGTACTGTCAGTAGGCTCTGCCAGTGCCGTAACTCCAATGCACTGATTCTGCCCGGTCTTCCTTAGTCTGTGTCCAACTGCCACGCTCAAACAGGCGATTAGAAGCACCATGGCTTGGGTCAGGTGGGCCCGAGCTCTCCGCGTCCCATCCTTGCCCTTCAACTCTTGGAGGAGTTTCTGAGGCGCAGCTGACCCATCCAGCGCAACGCACCACTGCCGCTCATGATGGAGGCGTCAGTGAGCGTGGACGGTGAACCCGGCCAGGCGAGACCTTGACAACCTCACTCTCTTCTCTAAAGTTTCCCTTAGCTCCTGCACTCAAACCTTCCCAGGGTGCTCTCTAGTCCGGGTTTTCCTTGGTTACTCATTGACCTTCAAGTGTCCTTCTCATCCCGGCCTTGGACCCACCGCTCCTCTCAAGACCAAGCTCACGGCCAGGAGTCCATGACGGCTTACAGCGTTGGGTGTGTTTGGGAGTTGACAGCCCAGGCTCTCTCCCGCGGCGCTGCCGTGGTTTCAAACTGCTGGCCACGCAGCTTGCAGCCCAATGCATAACCACTAAGCCACTCACAGGCTCTCCAGACTCCCCTGTCAGGAGCAGCTATGAACCCAGGGGGATGTTCTCTTTCTGACTCTGAAGTGCCCATTTGCCTACGTCCCTGGCTAAGGGGCCCACTGGCTCTCTCTGCTATTTCCGACGCCCTCCTCTTAGAGGGGCTCGTCCCATCCCGCCTGCGATAGCTTCTTGTTGCTCTAATAGCCATCACAACGGACATGTCTCGATTATTGCTGAATGCTGCCCGGCGCTGGGCACTGCTGCAACAGAAAGACCCCAAAAGACCAAAGAGCAGAGACATGTTTCCTCACAAGCTTAGGAGGCCACGTGTCCAAATTCGGGGCATGGCTGGTGGATGCCCTTCCTTGTCCTGTTCTCCTCCTGGTAGCCGCTGCCACAAGACGGAGATAGGAGCATCAGTGACTGGAGCCGGGATGTCTTGTGGTCTCGTGTCTGTCTCCCCTCTGCTCCCCCCACCCACCCACACATGGCTTTGTGTATAATGTGCTTTTTTCAAAAATGTGATCAGTGTGCTAAATGTGTTACTTAGCACACTCCACACATGCATCCCCTTATGAACATACCACGAGGAACCTCTGGTTTCCAAATAGGACCATTCCTACAGCTTAGGATTTCAAGCCATGTTTAGAGGGGAGGCAATGCAGTCCCTGCCAAAGTCTTTTCTTTCTTACTTGCTTTGCGCTTTCTCTCAGTCTCACAAGGAGCCCTCGTGGTGCTGGAGGTAAGTGGGGGCTGCTAGCCTCAAGCCCCGTGCTCCAAGCCCACCCGCTGTCCGGTGGGAGGAGAGGCTCTCTCTCCTGTGGAGCATGGCCATCCACGGGACAGCCCGACTCTGTCCTGCAGGGCCGCCCGCCGTAGGTCAGAGGGGACTCGTTGGCAGTGGCTCTGGTTTTCTTTGAAAAAGTACCTCCTTTTTGGAGTCCCCTTCAACAGTGGAGGAATTAAGTCCCAAAGGACTTAAGTAGCCTCTTTCTACGGTGCTTTAGTGGGAAGATTGGGATTCACACTTTCAGGGGCTCTGACGGAGCACTGCCAAATTAAACATACCGAAAGTGCCTCATTACGGGAGCAGAAAGCGTCACCTCAAGGTAGCTGATGGACTCTGACCTTGTGGTTCACAGCCGACAGGTCATCTGACCCCTGAGAGAGAGCTGAGGTGGGTCTTGCCGACCTGTGCAGGCCTCCATGGACTGCAGGTGCTTTGAGAGACCCCCAAGTGTGTGCCCACCCCCTCTCTGAAGACGAGAACTGCAGGCAGCCAGCACTCTCTCCCCTCCAGTGGCCCGTCCCATGGAAGCAGATGGGTGGCTCGGTGCCAGGTCCATTTAAACCCCTCTCTAAGTGATGCCGAGATGGAATGGCAAGAAGCATCATCTGAGAAGGTCGTGCACGGGGCCCTCACCTCTCAAACCCTGGGCTGCCTCCCACTCTGACTCTCCCTCTCCAGCCTCCGAGTGGATATTCAGGCCCTCGGCCTGCCTGGGGGAAATGTCCTCGCCTCCCAGAGGCAGAGAGCTGGGGAGCTGACCTTCTCTCAGGAGCGCCATGACCCTGCCCACCTGCTGTCTGACAGCCACCCAGGGGCCCCTGCTGGACATCTGTCTGTCCACTGGGCTGGCAGAGTGTTGTGTGGCGCTCAGGATTCGTGCGGGACTTGACTGCGAGACCTGTCGGTGGCTTGTTGGGGTGTCTGGGTGAGAAGAGGGTGAGCGAGAACAGGGTAAGAGATGAGACCATCCTAAACCTCTCCTTGGGTCCTGAGCGATGTGGTGGGCCTGGCTGGGCTGGGCCTGGCTCCACCCCTGTTTCAAAGCCCTGTTTCACCCATGGGCTTTGTACCTGGGGAATCGGGACAGGTCCCAGCAGGAAGCCTTACAGTTCAGATCTCGCTCTACCGAGGGTCTCTGGGGGCCTCATGGGTCACACACTGGACTGTGCACAAGGCCGGCAGTTTGAAATCGCCCGTCGCTCCTCTGGAGACAGGGGGGCTGTCTGCTGCTGTAAGGAATAACTGTCTCCGAAACCCACAGGGGCAGTTCTATCCTGTCCCATCGGGTCACCACGAGGCAGTGTCAACTTGACACTGGAGAGGACAACGGAGAGAGGGAAGGGGGAGTCAGTCTGCAGACAATGGGCAGCTCTCACTACCCTCAGGGATGGAGTAGTGATGAGAGGGAGAGCAGTGTGATTTATTTTTATGCCCAAATAGAAACAAACACAAACGAAACCACCCCGACGCTGTGGACTCCCTCCCAGGGCGGCGCTTGGGGTGTCTCAGCAGATCTAAGTTCTGCAGTGTGTCAGCTGCCAACCTGACAATGGAGGACCACCAGCTGCCTGTGTTTCACAGAGTGTGGGTTCTAGCTGGTGACGACCACATCCCCAAGGCGTGACACTGACGCAAGGGGAGGCAGTGCCACCCCCAGCAATCCCATGCACAATAGGGTGAAGCGCTGCCCACCCCTGTGTCATCGTGGCCACAGTCAAATCCGGTGGGGCAGCCACTGCGTCAGTCTGTCTCATCGAGGGAGCTCTTGGGCTAGTGGTTGGGGGCAGACCATTCACCCCAGCCGGGGACTTGATCCCGTTAATGGACCGCAGTGAAAGCTGGGCCCCAACGGAGGAGCAGAGCTTTGAGAGCAGGGGAATAACCGCAGTCACTAGCCAACTCCGTCTCCGACCTCCCAGCCAGCAGCCAGCAGTGGACGCCTAGGAGTCTGGGGCACCCATCATCCGGTGATGGGAGGGGGACAGAGGCGTATCCACTGGTGGATCCACAGGCTGTGGATGATGGAAGCTTAATTTCATGGCGCTCTTTTTGTTTGTTTTTTAATCATTTTATTGGGGGCTCACCCACATCTCATGACCATCCGTCGTTCGGTTGTGTCAGACACACTTGTATATCTGTTGCCGTCAACCTTTCCAAAACGTTTACTTTCTCCCTGGGCCCTTGGCACCCACTCTTCCTGTTAATTCACGGTGCTCGGTGCAGACGGAGGGAGCGGCTGGTAGATTCGAACTGCCAACCTTTCAGCTAGCAGCCAAGCACTTTAGCCACTGCACCACTAGGAATGGCTATCAACATTAGGCAAGTGTTTAGAACAGGGCTTAGAGTGAGCTGGACTCAAGCCCTGCCCGGCTGGGTGGCTTTGGGCAAGTTACTTAGCCTCCCTCGGCCTGGCCCTCACCCAGATGGAAGGCCCGCTGTGAGGAGCTGGCCTTGAACCAGAGACCAGACCCCACACGTGCAAGATCAAGGAACGCCACGAGACAGAGGGAATCACAGAAGTCTTCCAAGAGGAACAACAGAGTGGGGGTGGTGGGGGGGGCCTTCTGGTAGCAGGCAGTGGTGATTTGGGGAGGAAATGTGGACGCTCTGTCCAGGGCGTCAAATCACCTCTGTGGTCCCCACCTCACTGCCCTCAGTGCCCTGCCCACTCCCCATAGCACAGCCTCACTCAACGCTCCTGCCCTTGAAGCCCCAGCTACAGAGGTTTGGGCAGCCCGAGGCACTCCACAGTGGAGACAAAATCACTAAGAAATAAGCGTGTGGGGTCAGAGAGGCGCCTCATTCGGAGCCCAGCAGAGCTGCTCCTCACAGGAACTGGCGCTGTGACAGCCCCCAGGAGGCCAGCAGGAAGAGGGGGACTCGGGTGTCTCGATCCCTGCAAAGCCTCTTGGAATGAAAATGCCGAAGCCCAGGGTCTGGTTGGCTGGGGGACCCAGTCATGGGCTTTGGGGGACTGGTCCCCGAGGAAGGCAGCTGCTGGCAGCAGCCACTCACCTGCTGTTTGCTCTCTCTCTCCCCAGAACACGCCGGTGGGGACGCCCATCTTCATCGTGAACGCCACAGACCCCGACCTGGGGGCGGGCGGCAGCGTCCTCTACTCCTTCCAGCCCCCCTCCCCATTCTTCGCCATCGACAGTGCCCGTGGGATTGTCACCGTCACCCAGGAGCTGGACTATGAGACCACACAGGCCTACCAGCTCACCGTCAATGCCACAGTGAGTGCCCACGGCACGGGGGCTGGGGAGGGGCCTGTCCTTCCCTCCCTCCCTCCATCCTCAGGGGTCAGGCCAGGCTCTGGAGTCTGGGTGACAAGGAGAGCAGCCAACATGACAGAGGTCCCTACAGGTTTCCTGGCAGGTGGGGGAATGCCCCTGTGAGCTGTCTCCATTAAACCTCCAAGTTGTTAAGATGTCCGCTCAGCAAGGGAGGAAATTGAGGCATGGGGAGCAATCCAGTGACTTACCAAAGGCCTTCTAGCACTCAGCCCCAGACCCTGCACCCCCACAGGATAGGCCCAGGGTGGGGTCTCCTATTGTTCTCTAGGGCACTGGATAAAGGGGTCAGCCCCAGCTGTGTCCTGACATGACCCAAAAGGAAGGAGCCAGAAGTCCCAAGAACCCTGTCCTTCACTAGAGAGGGATGGCACCTACGTGGTCAGGTGACACCAATCAGGAGAGGGTCAACCCCATTGTGTGGAGGGCACTGTGGAGACTTGGGGCCTCAGGCAGTCTGACTCAGTCCAGTGCTCCAGCACCATGGTCCCGGGCCAGGAGTCTTTGAGCCACAGAGTGTCACAGCTGTCTGAGCTGACTTTGAGGGCCTTGGACCTGGAGCCACTTCCTAAGCAGCCCTGCTCCTCAGGGTCTGGCTGGAGCCATCAGCTGCACCAGGGTGACAGTGACTTGTCACTTGTTTCTATTGGCAAAGCTCGGACCAAGGCCTTAGTAAATAGCCTCTCTAGGGTCATTCTGCCTTGAACTCAGGTGGGAGGTGTGGGGACAGACCCTGGGAAGAAGCGGGGGACACACCGGATGGTTTGAAAGAAGGGAGTCTACCTGGCACCATGCAGAGGCTTCCAGGAACTAGGAAATGCAGACCTGCTACTGGGCACTGCTCTGAGACTCCTGGAAAGGGCACCGCAGATGAGTCCTGCTCTTCTTTCCCGTGGGCTAAGGCCTCTCCCCCTGGTGAAGTTCACTCTCCCCTGGCTAAGGCCTCCCCCCTGGTTAAGCTC
>PVJH01015494.1:0-53358 GCA_004026705.1 Nesogale talazaci
GGCAACCCTGGTCTTTCTCCCTCCAACAACTGGTGGTGTCAAACTGCTAATCTGGCTGTTGGCCGCCCAATGCGTAAACATACTCTCAAAGTTCAGGTGCTTTTCTCTGCCTGTGTATCCATGGGATCCCTGGTAGCCTAGTGGTTACACCTTGGGCTACTCATTGCAAGGTCAGGAGTTCAAAGCTACCAGCCACTTCAAGAGAGAAAAACGAGACATCCACTCCCATCAAAAGTTACAGTCTGGGAACTCAACAGGGCAGTTCCACTCTACCCTGTAGGGTCCCTCTGGGTCGGTATGGACTCCATGGCAGTCAGCTTGTTTTTTGGCTGGGTATATTCCAAGAAGGAATCTTGACAGAGCTGTGGATTGGGCACTGGGCGGTCAATCTCAAGGTGGCTGGTTCTAACCTGCCAGCAGCTTCTCAGGAGACAAATGAGACTGTTGGTTCCCATGAAGACTGACAACCTTGGAAACCCTATCCAGGGTGACTGTGAGTTGGAATTTGATTCAAGGGCAATGGGGTGGGTTTGACTTTGGGTATACTCAAATTAGTTTTCTTTTAGAACATAGTTGGGATTGACTCTAGAATGTATGACCTTTTCTAGAATAACTAGTCAAGTCCTTCATGTTTGCCCTCCAACAAAAATTGACATCATAAAGATGATGATAATGTCATAACCACTACTACCACTGTGATGAGCGGACCTAGATCGAACAGTTAACTGTTCAGGCTAGGCCATTATTCTGACTCTGCAGGCAATCGTCTTAGCCTGAGTGGAGGATAGGGAACTGGCAGTAAGTGACAGGCTGTTGTAGGATGCAGTTACATTTGTCTCTGAAGAAGCAGATATAAGGCACAGAAGTTGTGGTTAGGGGTCACCCAGTAGGAATCTATTTGGTAGAAACATCTGGCAGAGATCCGGGGATACTTTCTCTCTCCATCCTAGGGTTCCGCTTTTATTTATCTTTCCAACTTCAGATCACATCCAGTTGAGAAAGTTGCTACCCCAGAGCTTTGCATCCACCATCTTCCCTAGAGAAAAGGGCTCATAGCAACATCCTTAAAGGTGGTGGTGACCGTGCTGAAAGGACCCCATGGGCCTCTTCTCCTCATAGACTCCTCTGGACACCGTGCAGGGTCCCAAGAAGGCAGAGTCCTTTGGGTCATTGATAAACCTGAACTAACTACCACCGAGTTATTTCTGACTCACAGCAAACCTTCTAAGAGTAGGGGAGAACTGCCCCTGTGGCTGTCAGAGATTAGAACTCTATATGGGAATAGAAAGCCTCGTCTTTCTCCCAGGTTAAGTTTTATTATCAAAATGGACAGAGACGGGATTGAAAGAGCTTCATTGGTTTCCGTTATCTATACCTGTATGGGTATGGTTGCCCCCTAACAGCAACAACAAGGTGGCTAAAGGTGTTCTGGTGGTGTGGGTCGGCTGTTCAAACCTACCAGCCACTCCACAGGAAAAAGACGAGGCTTTCTGCTCCTGTAAAGATTTACAGCTGCGGAGACCCACAGGGGCTGTGCTACTCTGTCATGGAGAATCGCTGTGCATCAGAAGAGACTCAAGGGTGGTAAGTGTGGTGCAGTCTTTTATGCGGTGAGGTCCTGTCGACAGCCGTACCCCTTCCCACCCAGCCGCCTGTCAATGAAGGGGAACATGGTTCCAGATACTCAGCTTGACTCAAGGCCACTCGCCCACCGATAACTTGCTGCAGCAGGAGATGGTCTGCCCATGATCTTTAAAGACAGCCTCATTCTTGAGTGAGGAAGACACTCCCTCAAGTTTGCTCTAAAGTGTGGACTGTGGCTTTAAGAGAATCGTCGAACCTTACCCTCAACTGGCCCCATCCTTGGCCCCTTCTTTTGCTAGGGTTATTCCCCCAGAGAATGTCTTTTTGGTGCTCGCATCCCCAACACTCCCTTTGAAGAAGGCTTACTGAGGGGTTGCAAGAGCCCGCTTTGTTTTATTCCTGAAGCCCAGAGGCCTGGGTCTATGACATCTTTTCTGTGCTGGTTCCCCAAAGCATCCAATTTTGAGTGTGAGAGCCTGGAGGGGCAGGGCTGCCTGGTTTACGAAGCCCCTCCTGGGGCACTGAAAAGGAATATTAATGAAAATGTCTATTCTCCGCCGAAAGAAATCTTTACACACACACTCCAGAGATGTTCATTTTCTCCATAATGCCCTGCCATCGTGAGTGGTGATGGGCTGCAGAGGTGATGTCATCATCATTTTATCAGATCAATAGATCATTTATAAAAGAAAAGCTTTTCCCCTTCACCGGGTGGTGACCAAGAGGGGAGTGTCTCGGTCTGGCTAGTCATGTCTGTCTGCCAAGTCGAATGGATGGACTCATAAGCCCAGTGCTCCTGGGTCTTCTTGTTGTACAGTAGCCCTCATGTTCACAAAGCCTGTAAAGTCTTCTTCTGGGGGGACTCTTTTCCTGGCAGTAAATCCCCCACATCTCTTTCAGCGGCAAGAGAGAAGCTGACTTGTGCTTTCCCTGTGTGCAGTGGTTGGAGAGGTCAAATGGGTTATGCTGGTATCTGCAGGGACACTCTATCTTCCTCAGCAAGTAAGTACTAAGGGTCCCATTGTGTCAGTCTAGGTAGACTAGAGAAACAAACCCATGGACACTCATATGTGTATAAGAGAGAGTTTTACATAAAGGGTAATTGTACATTAAGAAAGCCAATCCAGTCCAGTCCAAGCCCATAAGTCTGATATTAGTCCATATGTCTGACACCAACCCATAAAGTCCTCTTCAGACTCATGAAACGCATGCAATAATGCAGAGTGGAGGACAATCACAGGCCAGTGGGTAGAACATTTTGGGATCCAGTGGTGTTATAAGCATCTCAGCGCTGGCAGGGGTCTTCGTGTGACTCCTCCAGTTCCCAGAACTGCGTCAGAGTAGGTCCATGTGGCTTCTCCTCAAAGATGTCTCCCAGGAAGTCAGCAGAGAGAGAGAGAGAAGTGTCCCCCGCCTCCAAGGAGAAAATACAGGGGTTCCCAGAATTCTCAGGAGAAGGCCATGCCCACACAGAAGCCTAACTGGCTATAACCCAATTGACAGCCTAGACTTCACCCCTACCCTCTTAATCCTCTCAAATTGACACCAGATTATGTAACTACCACAGCCGTTTTACAGATGGGGGAAAGAGGACCAAGAGGACAAGTCTTTCTCTTCGGTCTGGTCGGGTCTAAAGAAGCATTCCTGTTCACCTGTGACTCACCACTAGCCCACGATCTGGGGGCACAACGGGTATGCTCCTGGCTGCTTGCCCTAAGGTGAGTGGGTGGGAACCCACCCGTTGGCCCATGGGTCAAAGACCCAGGCATCTGCTTCTATGAAGATGGCAGCCAGAAAACCCTCCAGGGGGCTGGGGGCAGCTCTACTCTGTCACAAGGGGTCACTGTGAGGCCAAAGGGACACACCCACACTCATCGGCCTCTCTGCAGCCTGGTAGGCGGTGCCAGAGCAGCACAACATGAACAGGGACTATGTCACTTGATGGCCGGACAGGTTCCCAAAGACCGAGCACGTGGCATTTGGCCATCTAGAGAGAGAGAGGGCGCTGACCACATGGTGCACATTTCCAGGACCCACCTTATGACTGACAGGCCAGCTGATGAGTGCACCACGTGCTAGGACCTGTTTTAGTATGTGCCACGGATCCAATTGAATTCCCCCAACAATACACGGTCCAGCTTGGCTCGACCATAACCCTCAGTAACTTGGCAGTTATACAATTTGGCAGTTACCCAAGGATGCCACCATCCTCCATGATGTCATCTGCCACTCACAGTCCTTTGCTTACATCCCTAAGCTCAGCGAGCGGTGTTACAGTTTGGATTTTCCCAAATAATGCATGCATCAATTAATGATGCAGCAAAGCCTGCAGGAGCGTTCTCTTAAGCAAGGAGGCATGGAGACATGCATGGCTGGCAGCAGGTATGTGAACAGAAAAGAGGGATGATTGTCAGGGAAGAAGCAGTGCTCACAGAGCCCTCTCATCCCCAAAGAAGTGGACTGCAGGCAAAAGGAATGGGATTCCTCCCCCCAACGGATTGAACTTCAGCCCTCAAGTACATGCTCATGATAAACTGCCACAGCCTCCTGACCCTCCCCCTGCCCACGTGCAAACTCTCAAAGACAAGTCTTAAGAGGGATCCCCTTGTAGTTCCTTCAGAGGGGTCTCCATCCTCAATCTAAATAGTGTGTATAGCCCCACCTCTCAGGGGATCCACTTTAAACAGTTTATCCCATTAACTTCCCACTGTAAACAATCAAGGTTTACAAGCCCTCGAGCTGCCCCCTTTTAAGACCTCTCTGGGTGCTTGTGGGTTCCTGTTATTTGTTTATAGATATGTTTAATGACTATGAATCCTGGAGCTGCACTGCCCCTCCATCTATCGTTTCCTGAGCACTAGCCAGCATCTGGACTGTCCCCCATATATGAGAGGGGGTTGCTTATCCACCTGCACTTCTTCCTCCCTGCCACCTTCCACCTGACCTCAGATCAAACTTTGAATTCAATGGTCCAGGTCAATATCTATATGCCGCAGCCACAAGCTAGCCTGCTAAGCTGTCCATAGATTTACTCAAACTACTATGTGGTAGAAGTCTACATTACTATGACTATGTACAAGGAGCCCGGTGGTGCTGTCTGGTGAGCGGTGGGCTGTTAACTGCAAAGTCAGAAGTTCGAACCCACCAGTCGCTTCATGGAAGAAGGTTAAAGCTGTCTGCTCCTGTAAAGATGGACAATCTTAAAAATGCTACACATTAGAACCCCAGTACTCGACCACATCAGGACTCAATATAATCGGATTTCAATGAGACATGTCAAGAAGATTTTGCATTGGAGCTCAAACATTCGATAGGATGCATGCGATTTTTGTAAACAAAAGCAGTTCGTGTTTCGGTCACTCAGCCTCGGTTAGTATTGTTAATACGAGTTGTTTAAGCCTTTTGCAGCTGTGTTCCTAGGGTTTTGCTAAAATTTTCTAAGTTTTTGTGGCTTGTCCTGTTTTTAGATTTAAAAAGAAGCATGAGTCCTGATAAAGTCTTTTGAAAAGAATCATCATGATAAGGGACTTGTTAACTGTGCTATTAATATTGTTGGTGATAATTTAGTAAACCCTTTTAGAAAACAGTTCAGAAAATGCCAACAGCAGACCACATTAGGCAGATTTTTTTTTTTAGAGAAAGCCAGCCAAGTCATAGCGAAAAAAAGCAAAGAAGGGGAAAAACTTCTGAATAGCAACTCCTAGTTGATTTTATGGAAGGAAATTTCCCTTCCAAACAATATACCTACCTCTCTCCATACCTCCTCTCCACATGCATGCCCGCAAATCCAGATCTTCATCAATCTCAAAGTATGGGCCATACTGTAGCTGTTCAAAACTTTTTTCATATTACGTTTCTTATTTAAAGGATGTTCTTTAACTCTGAACTTATTTTACTTTGAAATGTCTGTGCCATTTTTTTGTATAAAAAGGCAAGTGAGGATAAACACTTGATGGTTGAGAATGGTTTCACCCATTTTCAGTTATTTCTTATGGGAAATATTGATTCAGAATTGGACTGCATCGCCTCTCAACACTCCTTCTGGAACAGATTCGCATCGAGGTCTGGGGTTCTCCTCAATAGGGTCTCTATGAGTTGGTCATGGCTATGACACATATTTCTCACAGCCCAGAGAAGCAAGACTGGTAGCTCTTCCTGTACTACTAATCAGCTGCTACAATCTCCAGGCTACTCAGAGAAGTCTGGTCCCAGCCTAAAAGCGAATAAAATCCAGGAGAGAGACAATAATTGGATTCATGTTTCCTTGGGGGCAAGACAGGGGAGGCTGGGGGTGGGGGTGGGGGGTGGATGTGGAGCTAATAACCATGAGGACAAGAATGAAGAAAATGTCCTGAGACTGATGGTGGTGGGTGATGATTGTACACGTCTTCTTGGTATGACTGAACTATCGAATTGGGTGATCTGTGAAGAATATGCCAATAAAACTGGTGGGAGGAAAAAAGCTAATGAGTTCCTTGCCTTATGTTCCTGCAATTGCTCCAGAGTGTGGTGCATTTTCCTTGCTATTAGGCTAATGACCTTCTGGTAGAGCTTCTTGTGTTTCTCTAGGGTTTGTTCCAAATGCTCTTTTTCCCACTTGAATAATGGGTTCTATCCATCCCTAGGATTATCCATGCTCAAAGATATTACCTACCATCAGAAGTTCTCTCTCTCTCTCTCTCTCTCTCTCTCTCTCCCCCTCTCTTTTCCCTCCTCTGTTTCTCCCCTCTTCTGACCCTCTTCTTCAAAGAGCACTCTGATCTGATCATGAAGCCTGGTAGTTACTTTGAGTTCTCCAAGGAGCCCTGGTGGTGCAGTGCACTCAGCATTGGGTTGTTAACCACAAGGTTGGTAGTTCAAGCCCACCAGCTGCCCTGAGGGAGAACTCTGAGGGAGACTGTCTCTAGCAAGATGAACAGCTTCGGGAAGCCTGTGAGACATTCTAGTCTGCCCTATAGGGTTTCCGTCCATCTGCTCGAAGGCTATAGGTTTGGGTTTCGCTCTATTTGTGGGACGGATCTGTTATCTGGGGGGCCTGCTCTCCCATGTCTTCCTCTTCCTTTGTATGCTTCCCCATGCTGTTGGGTTCTGTCCTCAAAATAAACACCCAAGAGAACAAACGAGAAGGAAATGTCCTCATTTTGCACTGACATTTGATTGACATTTGGGCTACACTAAATTCTAGGTGTTTTTCTCTCCAGACTGTGAAGGCATGATTGCAGTGTCTTCTTGCACCGTGGGTCACAGATGAAAAGCTCGGGGCCAATGTGAACAGGGTCCCTTTCAAGTGACTCATTGTACCACTCTGGTCAATCTGAGAATCTCCCAGTTAACTTGGTGGCCTTGTGGGTTCAGTTGGACTGCTGACCACCAGGTCAGGGGTTCAAAGCCACCAGTCACTGTTCAGGAGGAAGAGGAGGCTGTCTGCTCCTGTAAAGAGTAATAGTTTCGGGCTGAACCCCGGTGAAGTAGTGGCTGTGCGCGGGACTGCAGCCCACTGGGATGAAGGATCAATTCCAGCAGCAGCTCCACAGGAGCAAAGGCTGGGCCTCCTCCTCCCACCACCAGAGGGCAGTGATGCCCCCCCTCAAAAAAATAAAGAGTAATAGTTTCGGTAAATCAGAATCGACTCCATGGATGTGGCTTTGGGGCTGTGTGGTTGCGATTCATTATTATTGGGGGTATTCTAGTGTTTTACAGAAAAGTGTTGATTGGTGGGGTGGGGAATGTTTGGTTGACTATTTTCAACAACATTGCTGTTAGTTGCTAGAGCCAGTTCCACGCAGAGCAACCCTACATACAACAGAATGAAGCACTGCCCAGTCCTGGCCCATCCTCATGATTGTTCCGACGCGTACACCTACTGCTGCAGTCCCTGTGTCGTTCCATCTCATCCAGGCTTGCTCTCTTCTGCCCACCCTTCTCAGTGAGACTTCACCAAGCACCCCGCTGTCCTCATGGCGTGTCCAGTGTGTTAGAAGACGTCTCGCCATCCTCACTGCTAAGGAACACTGCCATCCTCACTGCTAAGGAACACTCTGGCTGCACTTCTGCCAAGGTAGACTTGTTTGTTCTTTGGCAATATGTTCAGTATTTCAATATTCGTCACCAACCCCGTAATGCAAATGCATTCATTCCTCTATGGTCTTCCCAATTCCCTGTCCAAATTTCACATGTACATGCGGAGATGGAGAATGCCATGGCTTGAATCGGGTGCACCTTAGTCCTCAGAGTGACACGTTGACTATCACTTTCCGCAGGTCTTTATCACTTTTTATAAGGTCCTTATCACTTTACATAGGTCTTCATCACTTGATATAAGGTCTTTATCACTTTACATAGGCCTTTATCACTTTATACAAGGTCTTTAATCACTATATAAGGTTTGCATCACTATGTATAGGTGTTTATCACTTTATAAAAGATCTTTATCGCTTTATGTGGGTCTTTATAACTTTCAGGGGCACTCATATATGCATAAGAAAGAGCTTTATATCAAAGAGGGATTGTATATTAAGAAAAAACATCCCAGCCCAGTCCAGATCAAGTCCATAAATCCAGTACATCTGAATCTAGTCCATAAACCCCTCTTCTGAATCATGCAGCCATATGCAACGATGCTGAATGCAGAAAAAGCACAGGCAGGCCAATGGGTGGAAAGTCTTGAGGCTCCAGTGCTAGTGGAAGCATCTCAGCACAGGGTCAGGTCTCCACGTGGCTCTTCTGAGTTTCCACGACAGAGAGGCCCCCCTCCAGGGAGAAAGAGAGGAAGTTCCCAGAACTCTCACGGGAAGGCCACATCCAAAAGGAGGTATCATCAGGCTGCGACCTGATTGACAGGCTAGATTCCACCCCTGCCCCTGTTTATCAAGTTGACAAGAAACAATGTAACTACCACAGTAGCCAACTGCATCAACCTATGTCCCGCTCAGGAATTTCCCATGTCAGTCGTCACCCCTGACATTCCAGGTTGTGATTTCTTTCCCTGACTCTCTGCTGTGTAAAGAACTGCTCATTCTCGCTTCCGGAAACACTTGTTGGGCTTTGTTGCCCGTTCGATGGGATCTCATGGGCCACAGGGATGCCAGCACAAATCAGACCCTCTTGGGCCTCAGCTCTCCTTACCAAGCCTCTTCTGCCACATGCCACACAGTGGGCTTGATTTTCATAAGCTACTGGTCTAAGACAAAAGTCCACATTCTTCTCCAAAGTTCCAAAAGGACAGCTGAGACAGACTGGAGAGAAATGAGTGATCAAAGGCTCTGAGGGCAGAAAGGCCAAAGTTGGCAGCTCCTGGCACTTCCCAGACTGCGGCTGCTCAAGCACCAGAGGGCTGGAGGCCACCTCTGCACCTGCTGGGATGGGCAGTGGCTGCCATCAAGAGCGAGAGGCCACGCTCGGCCCCACATCTCCCAGCAGCTGGTCTATGAGTCAGTTCAAACGCTGACCTCGGTGCACCCCTGCTCTCCCTGGCAGTTCCAGGAGAGACCAGCCAGCTCAGGTGAGAAGACGAAGAGAAGGCAGGGAACGTGGAGGGGCTTGTGCATCCACGAGCTGTCTGCCAGGGAAGCATGGAGCACGGAGCTTCTTCACACAGGCTGGATTCAGACCCTTGCCACCAATCACAGGAACCAGCGTTCGCCACTCTAACCACACACAGCCACTCTCTGGACATGTCGTCAGGAGAGCCCAGTCTCTGGAGAAGGACAATGTGCTTGGCAAACTGGAGGGATGGCACAAAAGAGGAAGGCCCCGGACAAGATGCCAGATGGACGGACACGGTGATGACAAGAAGGGGCTCAAGCAAGCTGACGAGTGGGGGATGGTGCCAGTCTGGGCAACATTCCTTCCATCGTACGAGCACAGGGTCACCATGAGCCCGCACTGGCCCAAGGGCACCTGACAACATCAATTATCATAAGCTTGCTCGCTCGCTGTCTTTTGCGCATGCATGTGTGCTTTGCTGTGATCATAAAGGTCTGGGAGGATCAGTGCTATGCTGCACCTCGATAAAACATACAACTTCCCTCTAGTTATTTGTGGGGGGGGGGCGTGGGCATCACTGCCCTCTGGTGGGAATGGGAGGCCCTGCCTTGCTCCTGGAGAGCTGCTGCTGGATTTGAAGCGCCAACCCTGTGGACCGCAGTCCAGCACTCAACCACTATGCCACCGGGGCTCAGCCCAGTTCCCTCTAGTTCTTTAATGCGTCCTCCCCGCCCCCCACCCCCACTATCATGACCCCAGTACTACCTTACAAATCAGGCTAGACCAGAGCATGTGCACTGGTACAGATAAGAGGTGGAAACACAGGGAATCCAGGACAGACAAACCCCTCAGGACCGATAATGAGAGTAGAGATACCAGGAGGAGAAGGAGAAGGTGGGGGGTAAAAGGGGAATCAATCACAGGGATCTATATATAAAACCCCCTCCCTGGGGAATGGACAACAGAAAAGTGAGTGAAGAGAGACATCAGACAGTGTAAGACATGAAAAAAAAATTTACACCCTATCAAGGGTTCATGAGGGAGGGGTGAGCGAAGAGGGAGGGGGGAAATGAGAAATTGAAACCAAGGGCTCAAGTAGAAAGCAAATGCTTTGAGAAGGATGATGGCAACAAATGTACAGATGTGCTTGACACAATGGCTGTATGTAAGGATTGTGATGAGTCAGACGAGCCCCCAATAAAATGATTTTTAAAAAGATCTGCGAGGCTCATAAAGATAAGGGTACCCAATAGACTGAGGAGGGACAGAGCTGAGGCCCAGAGTTGGTCAAAGTTCCCCTCCATCTCCCCTCTCTCAGCTCCCATCCTCTCTGCTCCGCAGCCCTCTGCTTCTGCCCACCAGCTTCCCTGTGTCCCGGTCTCCCCACAGAGTCTGGCCATGTGTGGGCCTGGCCACTCACAGAGCTGGCTGCTGCCTCCCTTGGACAAAAATCTTAGCAAGCTTTCTCCGGAACAGGCAGCGAGAAAGCCTTTG
Organism: Nesogale talazaci; assembly: GCA_004026705.1. NCBI lineage: Eukaryota > Metazoa > Chordata > Mammalia > Afrosoricida > Tenrecidae > Nesogale > Nesogale talazaci. The sequence continues at coordinate 10,564 of PVJH01015494.1, forward strand.
GGTTCTTACGCTCACACTACTAGAGGTCAAGCTACTTGAAAGTGCCAAGATAGGACCAAAGTAGCTGCAACGAGAATGTGTGTGTGTGTGTGTGTGTGTGTGTGTGTTTTGCTGGGTTCCAATAAAACTTTATTTACAAAACCAGAGAAGCAGGGAGCCGGAGTTTGCTAGTGTGCCTTGTTGTTGTCAGGTGCTGTGAGGTCAGTTCACAATAGCAACCCTCTGCCCAACAGAGGGAATTCTTGCCTGGTCCTATGACATTCTCATCTGTATGGCTAAGTTTGACCCATTGCATGGTATCAATCCATTCCCTACACCCTCTGCTTCACCAAGTATACTGTCCTTTTCCAGGGACCTGGTCTCCCCTGATCACATGTCCAAAGGACAAGAAAGGGAGGCTCACCATCCTGGCTTCTAAGGTGCATGCTTCTTCCAAGGCAGATCGGCTTCTGCTGCTGCTGGCAGTGCACAGAACTTTCCGTATTCTTCTCCTGCACCACCGCTCCCGTGCATCGATTCTTCTCAGATCTTAGGCCATTTCAGAGGCACCAAATGTCTTCAGCACGGCTGGAGATTGATCCCTTAGGACACCAGCAGGCCAGCCGTACACAGAAGCAGCGCAAACCCCAGAACGAAGGCATGGGTGGGAGGGGGGAGAGGCAGTAGGGCAACTTTCAGGGAAGAGAGACTGAGAAAACCCATGCACTAGAGCCCCCTGCATGAACGCCTCCTGGCAACCGCCGGAGAAGACATCTCTTTGGCATCCCCTGCCTTCAAGGTCATCTCAAGGAGCTTGTAGCATCCCGAGATAGTCCGAAACAAAGTGAGAGTGGTGATACCAGGAGGGTGGAGTAGAAAGGGGGGAAACCAATGGTAGGGATCTACATATAACCTCCTCCCTGGGGCACGGACAACAGGGAAGTGGGTGAAGGGACACATCGGACAGTGTACAAAATGACAAAATAATAATTTATAAATTATCAAGGGTTCATGAGGGAGGGGGAGGGGGAGGGAAGGGAAATAGGAGGAGCAGATACCAAGGGCTTAAGTAGAAGGAAGATGTTTCGAGAATGAAAATGGCAACAAGCACATTTGTACGTATTGATAGCATTAAGAGGCATATGAGCCCTCAATAAAATGATCTTAAAATAAAAGAAATAAATGAAATGAGAGTGTTTGGAAGTTCCCATGATAGAAAGAGTAAGAAATGGGAGGTAATTAACCCTAAGAACAACCTAAGAACAAGTTTACCCAAAGCTCTCCTTGTTTGGTCAGGGGGTCATTTTTCACACATATACCCATGACTCTGGAAAGGAGAACTTTGAGGGCTGATTGACAAGCCATTCTGCAACTGCGTACTCCTGTGGGGTCTGTCCTCAGAGGTGGCGGGATACCAGGTAGGGCTTATTGAGGTCCCAGCCTGGCAACCTTCCAGTCTGCATCCTCTCTGTGGAGAAGTCCTGCAGCTTACAGGAGCGACTTCACTGTCCATGATGGGACAAGGGGTAGTCCCCAACCCTTGTCCAGGTGGCCACCTGAGGAACTAAGCAACATGGGGCACAAAGCCCTTCCTGGGTGAACTATAGCCTCTGCTTCTCTGAAGCCTCTGCATCTGGAGGGCGTGTGCCTTCTGGACACAGAACCCAGAGTGAGGCAGATGAACCACTTCAGAGTCGGCCTGGCCTGGACGGCCATGGGGTTTTGTTTTGTTTTTCTGAGAGAAGTCACTTACGCAGATGCGGAACCCCTCTGCCTCTCAAAGCTGCCCTTTCCAGCAGCCCCTGGTTCAGAGGCCGGATTAGCTGGAGGCTCAGAGGACACCAGGTGGGAGGTCTGGGTCTTGCCGATCTGGCTGACTGGTCTCAGAAAAACACATAACTGAAGAGGGGACCCCTGTGGGTGCTGCAGAAACGATGGCCCCACCCACTCCTGCTCTTTGACCAGGGCCTCTGAGGGAGAGATATAGCCGCTGCGACCCCCACAATTCCTTTCCACCTCAATGCAGTGCCACAGAGGGGGTCCTGCTAGGGGTAAAGGGGTGCCCCCTCCCAGCCCCTCTGGCTTTCTGAACACACTCACTGCCATGCTTCAGGCATCCCTGTGTCCTTTCTGCCCTGAAAACTGAAGCACCCAGAGTGACATTCAGGGCTGCGTGACACCCCCGCCCCCTCCCCATCACGTGTTTCACACACACAGCTTTGTGCTACCCCATCCTCCTGTATCCTATGCTCTATTCCGTTGTATTGTCCCCGGGGCTGATTTTCAGAAATAGATTGCCAGGCCTTTCTTCCTGGCCTTTCTTAGTCTGGAAATGCTACTGAAACCCATATAATCCCATAGCAGCACACAGGCATCCAGTGACAGAGGAGAGTGGCTGTCCATGAGGTGCCCTGGCCTTCCCTGTGGGAGGAGGGCTTTTTCCCAGGGCCGTACCCATGCTCTCCCGCCCAGAAAAGTTCTGAGAGTCAATACATAGTGAAGACCTAGAACCTGACCTCTGTGGAAGAACGGGTCTCAGGTAGGCAGAGCCGTCATCATATTCTAAAAATGAAGAGGAGTGAGTCTGCCCAAAGGGGCAGAGGGCAGTGAGAAGGCTCTGGACATGGCACAAGGGGGACACGTGAGAGTTTACTGATGGTAAGTGACCATGCCCCCCTCCCCTTGCTGGATCTCAGACATTAGCAGCAGAGGCTAGCTCAGGACAGTACGCTACCCGGCCTGTCTGGAGTCTGGTCCCTGGCAGGCAGGAGTTCTTCCCTGTGTGGCCACCTCAGCCATCCTGGGTCCAGGCTCAGCAACGCAGGCCACCAGCTCCCAGGCCCTGTTGTCCCTCCCCAGGCCGTGGGGACTCAGACCCTGGCCATCCTGGTACCACCCCGCTGCCCTAAGTGTGATGGATGGCCTGAGTTTTCTGGGCGGTTGAAACACTTTGCATTGATTTGTGTATTCGTTTGTATATTGTTTTGAGAGACCAATTTCAAGAGAAGCTTTGCCTGTCGTTCATCAAAACTCGCCAGTGCTTTATCTTCATTCGGGGCCGGCTGCTCATCAGGCTCCAGGCAGGCTGCTGCCAGAAGTGGGCCGGGGACCTCCATCCATCACAGGGCAGGTGGGCCCAGCCCAGGTGCAGACAGGCCGCTGGGGAGTAGCGCCGCACGTATACCACTGGCTCTCTACAGAGGCGCTGAGCGCAGTCCTGGGGGGTACGTTTCACACCTCTCCCCGAGAAGCTGGCGCTTACAGAAAGCATGTACCCGTTCCACAGATGTGGAAATGCAGTGTTGCTTGTGAGCTCCGGTCCTACAGCCATCTAGCTCTCTCTGTGGGCCTCAGTTTCCCCATCTGTGTGACATGGGAGGGCGAACTGGAGAGAGGCCACTGCTTTCAGCTCCCCCGGAACTCTGTCCCAGCTCACCTCCTTTTTACTGTCAACACCCCAGCCCTCTGAGCCCCAAACCGTCACCAAGCTCCCACATAGGCCCTGTGATTCTGATTGGAGGTGGCGGTAACCTGTGTGAAGCATCAGGCTGCCAATTGCAAGGTTGGCGGTTCAAGCACCCAGCAGCGCTGTGGGAAGAAGACGAGGCTGTCTGCTTCTGAAAGAGTGACTGTCTCAGAAACCCTTAGGCCAGTTCTGCCCTGCCCTGTGCGGTTGTCGTGAGCTGGAATGGACTCATTGGTGGGGGGAGGGTGCTGATGTCTGTCTTAAAGCTCAGGCATCAGCCCCAGTGGTCATTCAATCTCTCCCAGGGAGGGGGAGCCTGGTTCTCCTCCTTCATGTCCCAGCAGGAGCCAGTCCCCTGCACTCCAGAAGCGGCATGCCCACAACTTGGGGTGTGCGGGCAGGATCCTTCTCATGGGGGAAAGATCCTAGAGAGGATGCCTCCAGGGCTGCCCATTGGCCTTTCCTGGTGCCCCTCATGGTGGCACCTCTCAGGCTTAGAAGCTGCTGTTGGAAGGCCTTCTCACTCCCAGGGCAGCCTGGCCACCTTCCCAGAAAGGCATCGGTCTGGGTAGTTTCTTTTTTCCTAGCTCTACACAAGGCGCTGGCCCACCCAAGTATCTTCTTCCAGTTTCCATGCACAAGGTCCCAGCCTACCCAGCACGCCCCTCTGAGGATCAGACACACAGTGTTCCAACCTATCCAACAGACCCCCAAGATATCAGTGCAGGGCTTGCCCAGCATCCACCAAGGCAGCAGCAAATGCACAAGGTCCCAGCCCACCCAACATCCCCACCTCCCGCAACAAAGTGAGGCTGAGATGGGAGCAGGCTGGGTCCCGGTGCTCTCCTCACCCTGGGATTCCAGTTCTGCTGGTGTTCCTCTGGCAGAGATACTCAGCACTCCAGAGACCTCCAGGGTGCCAGAGGGCTCTCGGGACATCAGGAACATGGGGGAGCTTCTCAGCGGAAGCCAGTAGGGACCTGGGTGTGGGGAGATAGGGTTGGCGCTAAGAGAAAGCTATACCACGCTGACCATCCGGGCTCCTCCTGCCTGCGCCCATAGCACCTCCATATCATTCTGTGGAGGACTAGCAGCTGGGTCTTTCATCTCTCCTCTCTTAAAACCATCCATTCAGAATGCAAAGGGCTCCCCAGGACCAGGGCCCTTCCAAATGTTGGGGTACAAAACAATGGCCGGTGCCTCCCGGTCAGTCCCAACTCCTAGAAGCCCCATGCGCAAGACAGTGTGGCACTGCCCGGCCCTGTGCCAGCCTCACAATGACCGTCACGGGTGAACCCATCATCACAGCCACTGTGTCAGTCCATTTCATCCAAGGCCTTCCTCGGTTCTTTTTTTTTTTTTTTGCTGACACATCTGTAAGAAAAACACCTTATCCGAGTCATGGCACCAAACACCCCCTTCCCTTATTTTTATTAAGCAAAGAATATATCCAAATATGAAGCGGTTGAATCTCAACATAGCTTCTTTCTGGGCCTACCCACTTCTGAAGGTGCTGTTTCTCTCGCCCTGCTTAAGGAGGTGGTATAGTGGCTCAGCGTTGGTTTGGTAACCACAAGGTCAGTTGTTCAAAACCACCCGCTACTCCTTGGGAGAAGCAGGTGGCTTTCTGCTCCTGTAAAGCTTCACAACCTCAGAAGCCCCCAGTGAGAGTTTTCTTTTGTCCTGAAGGGTGTCTTGGAGTCAGAATCAATCTGATGACCGTGTGTTCATTCTGCTTGTTGGCTGATTGGTTCGTTTGCTTTTGGTTTGATCTTGAAATGGTAGCTTTGGTATCTGGGGGGACTGAGAGTCCCTTTCTTCATGATATTTTTTGAGGTTTGGAAACAAGCAACCCATCTGAAGAGATGGAGTATGGCTGCAGGAGGATGAGGTAAGATTTTCCCAGGGATTTCTCATAGGACCCCCCTGGTTACCTTTGAACAATGAGTAGAAGCATTGTCAGGATGGGGTGGGGGGGTGGGGGGGTGGGGGGGGAGGGAAGAAAAAGTCCTTCATCGAAGATTTCCTGACCTTTAGCTCACCAAAGCAGCTTTCAGCTTTCTTTCAGCTTCTTCATCCTGAGTCCCCAAGATCATCCACTGTGATGATCAGAAAAGACAGACCGTCTCCGCAATTATTATGCTCCAAAGATTAACCAGACTATCTACCAGCATTTGTTATGTTAGTCCCAGTCATTTAAGGCTTTTTGTATTGCCTACTTCAAGCTAACTTCCCTATTATTAGGATGATGGTCCACTTCCCTCTATGCCTGTGGCAATTCTAAAATCATAGCCCCTAGCCTGATAGAAATGCTTATCTACCTCCACAGACTAAGGTCCGTCTTTTCACTCCTCTGGTCACATAGTCAAGTAGACATTCCTAAGACCACCCCCCTCATCACCATATAGCTCTTAAGACAGCCCTCTCCTGTGACGTATGTCTTTGCCTGTAATTGGGGGCCTGGCTTGGCTCCAGAGGGTATATAGGAATGGGACATAGGATAGAGAAAACCCCCCACCCCCCTGCCCACCTCAAGCCTGCCTCACAGAAGCCTGCTTCGTACCAGCCTGCCTCTATCCAGGCTGCTGCCTGCCTGTCTCCCTCTCCACGTGGACCATCTAGTGGGGTATAGGTGAGCATGTATCATGAAAGGATACATATATAACTACTAATGCTCTTTTCTCTCATGATCTCTATATCGGTGTTATAATAAATAATAATTATCACTACACAACTGCCTGTTGAACCCTTACTGTGGGTATATCAGGAAGCTGATAATCCATGTCTTTTGAGAACAGTCTATCAAGATGACCTCTTGGGGTCCCCAAACACAACCACCTCTGAGCTGACCTCTCTGAGTTGAACTTCACTGGCTCTGGAGATGCCTGTCAAGCCCACTGTTTTGATTGGAAGTTTTGTGGTGGTTGCTGTACATTTTTTTGAAGGTGATGTAACAAGGTTAAGAGAAGTGTGTTACCGAGAGAATTTGCCTGCAGCCATCCGCTGATCTGAGGTTCGGTGTGTCAACATGTTTCATTTGGAATCAACTTGTGCATGTGGGAACTGGGACCCTGTGGCGGTCTTCTCAGACTTACCTTCAAACTGGGAAAGGTAGTCAACCTTAGTCTGGATCAAAGAAATGCAGATTATAATGCTGACATTCCATTTTCATCATCAAGTCTGGAGTCGGAGGTGGGAGGAGGGATGCCAAAGTTTGAAGATATAATGCTGTCCGTGCTCTAAGGAAAAAGACAGTCTCTTTACTACTGAGTGAGACCTTAAGTTAGAATGTGAGGATATAACATAGCTTTCAAAACTGCCACGGTGCAGATCTCTGACCTGGCAACCTCGCTTCTAACGCTCCTCCTACTGACTGAACGGCAACATACAAAACGACGTAAAGACTCCTTTCTCTGTGTCAGCCTGGTTGGCAACAGGGAAACAATGCAAACAGTCAAATGGCCAGCTATACATGAACCGGTAACATTAACAAAGGAGCGTACAATGGGATTCTCCATAGCAATAAAAAGATGGAAGTTGCTCTTTATGTATCGACGGGTGTGGTAGTTACATATTCTGATGTCAACTAGAGAATCGGAAGAGTGAAGAGGTGGAGTCTAGCCTGTCAATCAGGTTGCAACTTGGGTGACCTCTTGTGGAAGTTCAAAGGAGCTAGATAGTTCTCTGGAGACAGGACACACACTCACTCCCTGCGAGACATGTCTGGTGACAAGATACATGGAGCTATGTTGACGGCAGTCAGAGCCTGGGAGCTGAGGAACCACGTGGAGACCCACACCATCACTAAACTGCTTCCACCACCACTGGATCCACAAGACTTTCCACCCACTGGCCTGTGATCTTCCTGCACTTGGCGTCATTGCATGTGTTGTGTGAGTCCGAGGAGGAATTTGAACTATATGGACTAATATCAGATTTATGGACTTCATCTGGATACAATTACTCTTTCCTACAAAGCTCTTTCTTATACACATATGAGCATCTATGAATTTGTTTCTCCAATCCACCCAGACTAACACAACGGGGAATGATCTCCAAGATGTATTGCTAACTGAAGAGCAGTTGACAGCATGACTGGAGCTCTGTGGCTCGTGTTCAGTAGCAGATGGGTTGGGCACTGGCTTGCACATACCTCTTTAAAATCAAGGAAAGGATAAATAAAAAGCTAACCAGCCAAACCCAGTGCTCCCAAGTTGATTCGGACTCAGGACCGGTAGTTCAGAATAGGCTCATGTTCCCTCAAGCTTTCATGACTGGGACCTTTTAGAAGTAGACGATCTTTCTTTGGTGGTACATCTGAGTGGGCTTGAATGACTCTCCTTTGGGCCAGCACGGGACTTCTGCAGACATTTCACATTGCTTGTCCTTAGCATAACAATCAAGGCGTCTTGATAGCACTGCAGGTGTGAGACTGCTACCTACAAAGTCAACAATTCAAATCCCCCACTCCCCCCATGACCACCCATGAGGCTATCTGGCCCCATCAAGCTTTAAACATCTCCAAAACCCTGGGGAGGACTCCCAGTGAATTAGAATAAACTTGATGGCAGTGGGCTGGGGTTTGATTTAGCATAGTCATCAGGAAGACACGTATTTATTTGTACAAGAATTTCCACCTGAACCAGCCCTCATAGGGCGTGGCCTTTGAATTACACAGGCCAGGATGAGCATCAGGTAGGCTGCAATCTGCACATCCCACTCCTAGAACAAATCTATTGATTTTGTGCCAAGCAGACTCTTGTCAGGGGAACTGGCCAACATCCTTTTATTCCAAACTTGTGATGGGAAGTGGGTTAGCATCTTCCTCTGGCTGCTACCCAACCCAGGCAGACACCCACTCACACAGCCAAGGAGTGAAACACGGAACTATCCAGAACACAAGCGTCCATCATCCATAAAGGGAGACAAGGGCAGGCTGGTATTGAGCAGGTTTGACGCATTCAGAGTGAGATGTCCCTGGCAGGATGGGAGGCGCACACTTTGGGGGGGTAGGGGGAGGAAAGCAGGGATGGATGACTCACGGGGAAATCAAGGATCTGGAACATTAGCAGGGCGGCCTCACGGAGACCTTTTGAGCTCAAATCCGAGGGACTTGTGGGGCTTTAGATGTGGCTGGGTTGTCTGTTGCATGGGAAGCAGGGCTATCTAAGGCGCCAGAGGGAACGTGCAAGTGAGATGGATGGGGACCAAACCCCATTAGAACGAATTCCATTACAAAGAAAATCCCACCTGAACAAAAATGTACCTAAGCTGCAGGCACTGGTCCGTCATCATCATACATTGTTTAAATAACCCAGCCCCAAGCACACTATTCTTCAGGTCTTCTGTGTAACAGTGTCTCCTAGTAACAAAGCCATCCTGGCTATCACCATTTACCGGTGATGGATTGTTTGGGGGTCCCCAGTAAAGTCTGCATCCCCTGCCAGCCATCTGACTGAGAGAGGGTGACCTTGGAGAGCCCTAAAAGGAGATCAGGGGCGGGAGACATTTTAAGAAATCAGTCCTTCTAAAAATCTTCACGTCATCGCTGTTCCCCATCCAGTGAGCTACCTACCGCTGGTGGCATCATTAGCAAGGTGACTTCAGGTGCTGGATGATCCCTTCCAACTACACAGGGCAGAAAATATTTGGTAGAAACCCACCCCCTGTGCTGTCAGAGATCATAGCAAGACCAGGAACTTCTCTGATCCGATGAAGGGCGTCAGGGAGGACTCCATGAAAGGGTCTCCCTTGACACCGAAGCATCGAAAACCTTGCCTTCCAACCAGGAACCAGACTCAATGCCCACAATATCACAGGCAGGCTAGTGCCAAAAGACCTGGAGAGTGCTCCTGGCGAGGACTGGAAATAATAGGACCTTGCCTATCTTGCCATCAGGAGGATAAAGATTACCCCTTTAAGAGCATTGAGTTTGTCTGGGTTCACTAGAGAAACAAATTCATAGATACTCATGTATCACAGAATAATTGTATATTAAGAAAACTTCACAGCCCAGTCCAGATCAAGTCTGTAAGTCCAATATTAGCCCATATGCCTAATAGCAGTCTATAAATTCCTTTTCAGAATCATGCAGCATATGCAATGACACCGAATGCAGGATGATCACAGGCCAAGTAGGTGGTAAGTCTTGTGGATCCAGTGTGGAAAGCACCTCAGCGCTCATGTGGGTCTCCACGTGGCTCCTCCAGTTCTAGGGCTCTGGCTGCTTCAGCCTATCTCCATGTGGCTCGTCAGCAGGAAGACACAGCAGAGAGTGTCTCTTGCCTCCAGAGAGGAAGATAGGCATTCCCAGAATCCTCAGGAGAGGGCCATGCCCACACAGAAACCTCATTGGACATGGCCTGGTTGACAGGCTAGACTCCACCCTTTGGCAAGTTGACAGGAGATTATGTAAGGGTCACACGTGTGTTGGCAATAGCAGGTAAAGCTGAAAATGTACATAGCCTTGCACACAGCAGGTAAGACTTGCAGACCCAGGAGAAATGCATGTGAAGCTTTATTGGGGGCTTCACTTGAAATAGAGACAAGATGGAAAATGATATTGATGCCATCAAAGAAAAGCAACTCTATAACCAATTAGAAAATGCCGACAGCTGCATCGCAGGCCGCTCTGGTCCTCCTGCTGGGTAGCTAGCCCTGTTGGGAGACACACATCTCATCTCCCCATATCAGTCACATGGCTCACGCATTCCTGGCCTCTGATCTTGGGAGTCAGGTCGGACTCTCCTGAGGACGTGTCCCTGGCTTGGGGTTGGTTCGAGACTCCGGCTCTCCCAGAGACCCTAAGCACACCAGAATGGAAGTGTGCCCACCTTTACCACTGTGCTTGAGTCCCTGGTTCCTGCCACTGCACCAGTCCTTCTCCTGGAAGGCGCTTCCCTGCGTTGCTAGCTCTCTGCCTTGCTAAGCATGATCTCCTCTAGGGACAGGTCTCTCCTGATAACATGTTCAACGTCTGCGAAACCGAGACATCCCCTCTTCTAAGAAGCACTCTGGCTACCCAAAGACAGAGTACGGGGATCTCACAGCCCCCGGCACTTTCATTATTCTTTGCCATCAGTTACATAACCCTGCCCCCCACCCACACCCCAACCCCAAACAAAACACAGCCCACTGTCATGGAGTTGGCTTTCCAACTCACGTAGCAACCCTATATACAGTGTGGGGCTGTACATTTGTACAAAGGGCTGTGCCTTTGCTTTCTCCCATGGTGAATGGTGGGTTTGAACCACTGGCTGGTGGGTTTGAACCACTGGCCTGTGGGTTAGCAGTGCAAAAGCTAATCAGTTGCAGAGTCCCAATGCATGACAGCTACGGGTCCTATACCTGCTGTTGCTGTGGGTAGGTGTGGTCAGGAGGATTCTAACTTAGAGCAAGCCTCGGTGACAGAGTAGGATTTCCCCCAGAGTTGCCTTAGCTGTAATCTTTATAGGAATCAATAGCCAGATCATTCTTCTGCCAAGAAGTGGAAGTGGAGGCCAGGGGAGGCCAGGGTGGTGCTGAACACTGGAGGGATTGAGCCCTCGACCTCTCAGTTAGCAGCCAAGCACCTCAAGGTTTTGCTACCAGGGCGCCTCATATTTATAATTACATTATATTTAATATTATTGTCTTAAGCTTGTTATTGTATCTGGTACTCTATTATAAATTATGCTTTGTCCCTCAATCGTATTTAAATGATAGTGTGTTCTAGTTAATAGTTATTATAGAGACATTTTATTTATAAACATCACTTAAGTATCATTGGGCTGTATCTATCATGATGATTCAATGCGGTTTCGGCAAAAGAGTTCTTCTAATGTCTTTTATGATGATGAAAGCTATGCTTATCCATCATCCAGAAATTTAGAAAATAAGAATCACGAGCCAAAGCCCAGTGGCCTGGTAGACCCTCCCCCAGAAACTATCACTGCTGACAAACCTGTGTCTGTATAAAATTAGAATTACCCTGAAACACAATTACGTGTCTCCATTCTTTTTTCTCCTTAGTAAATGTTCCTTGACAATATGGTCTCATTAGCACCATGATATTTCATTTCCTCTCAACCAGGCTCATACCACTGAACATCAAGGTTTTCTTTTCTTTTCTTTCTTTTTTTTTCACTCGACAAATCCTTGTTTATCATGACAGCCACAAAAGGCCTTTGCCAGGTTCACTCTTATTTCAAAGACTCACAGAATTGGCCATATTACTTTAAGATTGTGGAGGGCAGCAGACAGAAGCAGGTTTGGGAATAAGCAGATTCCACTCATGGAAAGCGTCGGTCTAGAGTGGTTGGGACACTACCAGGAAGTCCTTTGGCAGTGTGTGACACTGAGGCCAGTCCCCTGGGGGTGTTACTGGAGGTATGCATGGCTGGGTAGATATGAGTTAACTAGCAGTGAGTTCAGAGAATAGAACTGTGGAGTCAGTGGGGATGTTGATCAGGCAGACACCGCCACGTTGCCCTTCCAACTCTTTAATACAGTTCCTCATGTTGTGGTGAGCCCCGCCCCTCCCCGACCATAAAATTATTTTCATTGCTACTCCATAACTGTGATTTTGCTACTGTTATGAATCAGGTGACCCCTGTGAAGGGGTCGTTCAAACCCCCAAAGGGGTCATGATCCACAGGCTGAGAATCACTGCACTAGGGTTTTGCTATTTTTTTTGAAACAGTTGTCTTGGCACGTAGCCCACCTATCATCCGATTGAATAGTTCAATCATCTCAAGATGAGGTACCACAATCAATTTTAGAACATTTTCTCCTCTCTTGCATTCATTGCTATTAGCTCCCCAACCTATTGGGGTTTGAATCAAATGTACCAAAGGTTTGCTGATCGGCGAGACAAATGTGACGATATCTCATTATCAATTGTTTTATGTATGATTATTGGCAGAGTTGGGTGTTCTTCGTACGTCCTTGGCCATGAGTGTTTCTTTGCCCGTGACCTGCAGCTACACACGAATCAGTCTGCATTTCTTAAAGAAGTGTTTCACTTCTTTGATCACTTAAGGAGCTCCGATCGCACTGTAGTTGCTTGGCTAATAACCTCAAAGTTAACAGTTTGAAACCTCTAGCTATGAGAGAAAGATGTGGCAGTCTACTTTCCGTAGATTAAAATACAACACACAGAGAGAGAAAGAAGTTCACACATGTACAAGAAAAGCAATAACACAAGGATAGCTAAGACCCAGTTCTTTACAAAAAAGGACAATTGCTAACCTGATCCCAGTGTTTTGACCAAGCACCTGTGTGTGGACTGTCTGCCCCCCAGGAACTCTACATTCTCTACTTCTTTGCTTGGAATTCAGGAGCTCTCGGGCCCAGGGGGCTTTACCCTGGCCTGATAATCACAAGGTTGGGAGTGCAAACCCTACCAGTCGCTACGAGAGGGAATGATGAGGTTGTTTTATTCCTATAAACATTTACAGCCCCAGAAAGCCTGTGTCCTGTGGGTTTTCTATGAGTCAGTCTTAACTCAATGGCAGTGAGTTAGGGTCTTGTTGGAATTACTCCTCTTCACCAGCACTACCACCTTCCCCAAACTTGAAGGCTTGGAGCCTGTTTGTCCAGGTGGACTAGAGAAACAAATTCCTAGACACTCATATGTGCATAAGAAAGAGCATTATATCTAAGAGCAGTTGAATATTGAGAAAACATCCCAGTCCAGTCCAGAGCAATTCCTGAAGTCAAATATTAACTCCAATCTATAAATTCCTCTTCAATCTCACAAAACATATGCAGTGACGCCAAATGAAGGAGGTCACAGGACAGTGGATGGGAAGTCTTGTGGATCCAGTGGCAGTGGAAGCATCTCAGCGCTGGTAGGGGTCTCCACGTGGCTCCTTCCGCTCCTGCGCTTTAACGTAGCCCCATGTGTCTTGTCAGCTGCAATGTTTCCTAGAGAGTGAGCCTACGTCCTGCCTCCAGCAAACTATCTCCTGAGCGCCTCTAAATGAGGTCATTGGACTGCAACCTGATTGACGGCCTACACTCCACCCCTTCACTCTTAACCCTCTCAAACTGAAACAGATCATGTAACTACCACAGAGTCCTTGTGACTAGGTGTGGAAATGAGGAAGCAGAAGAAAAAGGACAACCTACTGAGGGGACTCAGAGTACCATGTAGAGTTAGAGTAATTGGCCTTCCATGTCCATTCAAGCTATTCCAACTGACACTCACGACCTCCTCACCGGTCCTTTCCCGCAGAATGACCACAGAGATCCCCTAGCAATCTTGACCATCAGTCTACTTCATAGGTTTCAGTAGAATCATCTCCAGCAAGCATTTTATTGGTCATTGGCCCTCTTGCTTGAAGCCCTCATAAGCCTTTCCTTTACCTCCCATGTCCCTAAACATAACATTGAAAGCCCTCTAAGTGTAGCTCTAAGGCTTATTCCACGATGCTCTTCTAAAAGAGGGTGTGTTCTGTGTCCATTGTGATTCCTATTCCTGCCTGCCAGTTAGCTTCATTCAACCTCTCTCTGACTCACGCATGGAGGAGGGTAGAGCTACACTTCACAGGGTTTTCAGTGGTGGAATTTGGGGAAGCAGATCTTTCTTCTCAGGCACCGCTGGGTGAACTTGACTGTCCAACCTGTAGGTTCTTGGCCAAGCTCAGGAACCATTTATACCACCATGGGACTGTGATTGATGTTCTTTCAAGTCTATTATCTGCAACAATTCTATCACGCCAACTGTATGTCTGACATGGCTCTAAGCACTTCCACAAGCTGACATGGAGTCTGAGGACAACCCCATGAAGTGTGTGCTTTCATCGTTTGCCTCCACTTCTTTTTTTAAAAAAAAAATAATTTTATTGGGCCTCCTACAACTCTTATCACAATCCACCTATCCATTGTGTCAAGCACATTTGTGCATTTGTTGCCATCATCATTCTCAAAACATTTTCCTTCTACTTGAGCCCTTGGTATCAGCTCATTTCCCCCTCCCTGCCCAACTTCTGCTCCCTCATCAACCCTGGATAATTTGTAAATTATTATTTTTTCATGTCCGATGTCTTCCTTTACCCACTTTTCTGTTGTCTGTCCCCCACGGAGGGGGTTATATGTAGTTCATTGTGATTGCATTTCCCTTTCTCCTTCACCTTCCCTTTACCCTCCTGGTATGGCTTCTTTCATCATTGGTCCTGAGGGGTTCATCTGTCCTGGATTCACAGTGTTTCCAGCTTTTATCTGTACCAGTGGACATCCTCTGGTCTAGCCAGATTTTTAAGGTAGAATTGGGGTCATGATAGTGGTAGGAAAGAAGCATTAAAGAACTAGAGGAAAGTTGTATGTTTCATTGGCGCTAAACCGCACCTCGACCGGCTCATCTCCTCCCTGCGACCCTTCTGTAAGGGGATGTCCAGTGGCCCACAGATGGGCTTCGGGTCTCCACTCCCCACACCCTCCCCCTCATTCACAATGATATGAAATTTTTTTCTTGGATGCCTGTTACCTTATCCTATCGACACCACACGATCACACAGGCTGGTGTGCTTCTTCCATGGGGGCTTCATTGCTTCTTAGTTAGATGGTTTCTTAAGTTTTCAAGGCTTTAAGATCCCAGACGCTGTACCTTCCACTTCTTTTTGCAACATGGCACCTAGCAAGGGCACTGTGACTCGAGCTCAACTAATTATATTCGCTCTCCCAGAGATACCAATGCTGCTCAGAGATCTTGAGGGTCAGAGGACTCCCAGGGGAGCCAATGAGCAACTGCCACTCACCCTCCCCTGCACGACGCTTCCCTGCCCAAGACCCTGCTTTCTCTCATATATGTACCTTTTGCTTTACATCATCCTGCACCTGCTCCTTGTCACCCAAACTCCCAAGTGATATGTGTGCGCATCTGGGCGCCTGCACCTTTGTCTCCCACCTTTGTCTCCCCAGTCACCCTCTTCACTTATACCCTCCCTGACCACCACCCCAACTCTTCACGCTCCCCACGCTGCCTCTCCTAGATCCTTCCCTGACGAGCTCAGAGGAAACCGGCCTACCCTTTGCTCTTGCCAGCACTTTGCCCTCCCCAGTCATCACCAGCCTGATAGTGGCATGTGCACACGCCTATCCTTTGGAGTGAGAGACGGTTCCAGATCTTTGATCTTTATGTCTTTCCTACTCACTGTAAATGCTCAATACACATCTGTTGCAAGATGAAGGGGGAAGCTGAATCCTCACTGAAGAGCCCATCATAACAAGGCACTCATTCACCAGAGTGGCACCAGGATGCTGTGGGCTCCAGGAAGCTCGCAGCCACTGGAGGCACCCAGACATCAGTGGGTCCAAATGTCTTGGAAGGACTGGCATTTCAGATTGGACTTGGGTGTTTTAAGGGGGGGTAGCATTCAGCTTGGGACTACCTATGGGAGGCCTCTGGGGCTTCAAATGCGGTTTGGATGAAGGATACCCCGATCAAACACTTGACTCCCGCAGCCTTTGTTGAATGCTGCTGCCTGGTCTCTTTGCTTGGATTCTGGGTTTTAATTACAGAGGAGTGGGGTGGGCCAGGAATGTCACTATCAATCTGACTCATTCAGCCACAGCGACTTAATCAGGCCTGACCTCCCAAAGGCTGAGGCTCAAGACACAGGATCCTAGAGGGCCAGCAATGTAAAGCCGAATTTCCCAAAGGATTGCTTCTCTGAAGTTTACCAGAAGTCCTGCAGAGAAAGGCTAAAAAAAAAAAAAAGGCGGGGGGGAGGGGGAAGAAGATAAAAGGGCAGAAACAAAGGGGAAGGAAGGACAGAGAGGGGGAGGGAGACAGCCTTTCCTGATCAACTAGATCTGGACAATGCATACCCCAAGCGCCTCTGAGATGCTCACAGTACACTCTCAGCAACAGAAGGTTCTGAAAATTTCTATCATGGACACATCGGATTCCCTTTCAACCAGCCATTTCCCTGACAGGTTTAATTACAGGACACTTTTCCTGGAGCCTTGTGCTGAACAAGAAACACAACACCGGCTGAAGAAGCACTCACCTGGATGAATCATGACAAGAAAGTACAGCTCCAGCCCAAGGCCTCAAACCTGAGTGTCCAAGGGCAGCAAGTTCAGTGTCTCTGGGCAGACAAGTCTCCCACAAACATTTGTCCCAGGAATTCAGGGATCCCTGAGCTAAAGCATGTTCTCTAGCCTTGTGTCTTAAAGGACATCAGTGACCACCCAGTCCACTTGGGAGCGACCAGAGGTCTACCTTAGACTAGAAAGGTGGTTGTGCAGATGAAGAACATCCACCTTTCTCTTCACCAGCCTCCAAATGTTCATTTTCTGATGCCTTTAGAGTGCAGGTTAGGTCTTTGTCCGTTAGACTCTAGAACGTGAACCTCGGCATAGCTGCCTCCCTACTCCCCCACCTTTCCCCCTCTGCCAGACAAGGAGAAACACTAGGAGACCAAGAATACATTTCCAAGCCCTGGTGGATCAGGACAACCTGTTCTCACAGTGTTTCATTAAAGCCCTGGGGCTTTAAGAAAACAGACTCTAAGATCACCTGATGTCATTGGCTTCCTGCCCAAGGTTCTGATGGCGAGCATAACTCACATAAGGTCACCCATCTAGAGGATGAAAGAACAAGACCTCGACCTGGGTTTCCTGCCTCTGAGAATGGCACTATTTCCACTGCCCCAGGAATTCTATCCTGTAGGCTCATCATCTTGGTTCCTGGTCCCTGTGGGGGGTTCTGAAATGTTCAGTTTGTGGTTTAGGGAACCCACAGGGGATCGTGTTCAGAAGTCGCCATCCCCACGCTGAGGCCGGGGCCACGCACAGCATTCCAGAATAGGACAGCACCCAAAGCCGAACAGCATTCCTCAGAGTGGTGGGAGCTTCTTCTTTCAGACAACGACTCATTCTGTCCAAGGACTCTGGGCTCAGAGCAGCTTGGAAGAGAAGAAAGGAAAGAGGGAAAGTGATGTTGAAAGCTTGGTGGGCTGTTTTGATGGAAACGCAGTCTAGACTCACGAATGATGGAAATAGATGTTTCTCTTGTCTCCCTGACCGGCTGGTATCCCTTACCCAGCCAGATACCAGCACGACAGGCAAACGGTGGCAGCAGCCTACCAAACAAGCCAGCTATGGCACATAGCAGACGATGGAATGCACCTTCTCCTTCAGGATTGGTGACCTTGTTGTTATCCAGAATTTCACATTCAAGACAATCGTAAAAAAAAAAAAAATACACCCACTCACGTCTGGCAGTAAGAAACACAGAAGCACAAGGCCAGCGGGAGGCTGGATGTGATGCGAAAGGTTTTCTGTCCACTGGTCTGGCCCACAAATCTCAATCTGCGGTGGGAATTTGGCCTTGTGTCATGAGGTGCCTCGGCAGGCGGTGTGCAATGATGTGACCTGGAAATTCTGCCTGGACTCGGCCACCCTCCACTCTGTCATCCAGCGTGGCCATCCCCTGTTTTCACACAACTCCCGTCTTCACCTCACATTCCCAGTCTTTGGAACCTACCACGTCAGTAAGGGAGGGCTGGGAATGACTCAGCCATAACGAGACTTCTAGGAAGTCCTGGTGTGGGATGCAGCTTGACTGCGTGTTGACACATGGCACTGAGACAGTGCTAAATCAGACACCCCAAGGCCAATATTCTGAATTCTCTGGAATGGTCCGATGCATTGAGAACAAAGATGACTCACGGTTAGCAGGGGTGGGTGGGAGGAAAGGGAAAGGGAGACCACCATTTAGGAGACGGTCCTAAGGGTGATGGAAATTTTTGAAAATAATAATCAGGATGGCTGAATAACATGACAAATGTGGTTAATGTCTGAATCTTCCATGTGAGGAGCATGGAGCTATTGAATGCTCGTGTTACCTATATTTTTACCCCCATAAACTCAAGAAAAGAAAGCTCCAGAAGCCCAGGAACTGCTTTCACCAGGGGCAGACTGGGCTATAAATGCAGAAAAGAGATCTGCAAACATCGCAAGCTTGATTGCTTTCTGACTGGTGCTGATTTGTGGAGATCAGTAAGAATTGCAAATGAGATGTAAGAAGAAGGTGGCGGTCCCCGTTGATGGATAGAACTGTCACGCTGGTCAGTGCTGCATAACAGGGAGAGACTTTCAGTTCTTTCCCCCAAAAGGAGCCCTGGTAGCCCCGTGGTTGAGCATGTGCCTGTGAAACAAGCTGGGGTAGGGGGGGAGGTTCCAACCTCACCAGATGCTTCAAGGGGAAACGATGTCACAGTCTGCTTCCAGAGAGACAGTGGCCAGAGAAAACCTATGGAGGGTGTTGTCTTTCAGGGTTACTTACTCTTGAGTCAGAATTGACCCCATGGCAACAAGTCAGTGATTGTTCGATCTGATATTCTTGGAGAAGGCTCTGGTCAGATATTCAGAAATGGAATGTTTGTGCCAGATTTGGAAGTGAGCAATGGCTTGATGGTGAGAAGATGAGAGGTGGTTTTCCAAGGGCAGGTGAATGGTGTGTGTGTGTGTGTGTGTGTGTGTGTGTGTGTGTGTGTGTGTGTAAAAGAGAGAGAGAAAGAAACACAGCAGATTAGACAGCGTGGGGTGGCAGAAATTCCTTTCATCCGTGTGGGAGGCTGTTCAGATTCAACTATCTCTCTACTCTCTTCAGAGCAAGTGGTCCCACGCCACATTGACAGCCACCCCCAGGAAAGGTATAAGACAGGGATCCCCTATATTTTATTGAAAGGGAAATGGGCTCCCTAGGACAAAGTGACTTGCTCTGGGGCCCACGGGTTTTAAGTGACAGAACAAAATCTTGCACTGAGATCTTTAGGATTCCTTTCACGACCCTGGGGCCTTGGTAATCACAGTGGGCTCCATGTTAGGCTGTTAACCTGAAGGTCAGCAGTTCAAACCCATCTGCCTCTCTGAGGGAGAGAGACGAGGCTTCCTACCCCCGTAAGATGTATAGTCTTGGCAACCCACGGGGCAGGTCTCCTTTGTCTGATGAGACAGGGATGTCCTAGGGGACTTCCCTCAAGGGGACTCAAGGGGAGTGAGTTTGGTTTTGCTTTTTAAGGACCCTTTCAGACTCCCTGGGGGGGGGGTGTACACAGTTCAACACTGGGCTGTGAACAGAAAGGTTGACAGCCCAGAGCCGTCCAGAGGTCCCCCAAAGAAATGCCTGGCCTGATGGCACGCAGGTCTCCTTGGAAACGCATGGGTTTGCCCCGCGTCAGAGTTGACTTGACACCTGGTTTCAGTTGGGGGTGAATAAGCCTGCTGTCCTTGATAGAAACAAATATGAAGTGATCCTTTTTGAAAGCACACAGTCCCAGGCAAGGACGAAACGAGGATCGATGTCCCAGAGTTGTGAAGCTGACCCATCTGGATTAGGGGGGTAAGCATCATGAAAAAATGGTTCCATGGGATGACAGGTTCAAGGACTCTGGAAGCCAGGGTGAGGACATCGCTGTCAGGCCCGAGCCCCTTGGTTCTCTCAGATTCACTCACCTGGGAGCCTGGAGGCCTCCCTATTCAAGAAGGGATCTCTCCAGGCACAAACCCACAGATGGGAAAATGCCTCCAAACACTCACAGCACAAGAGATTCCCCCCACAGCATGCTTTTGCACCCCAGGACAGTGTTGTCCCTGAGGTTCAGGCAGTCGTCCGTGTCATCACGGCCTCGTGTACAGTAGGGTGTGGCTCGGTTCTGCACCATCCCCACAACTGCTGCTGTGCTTCCCCCATTGCTGCGGCCACCGCTGTGCCAACCTGTAACCCCCAGGGTCCTCTGTGTGACCCAGCAGGCTGCCCTTCTCGAACAATGGTGCCCTCCCACCAATGTCTCCAAGGTTAATTGAGACCCAGCCTGGCATACTGTGACTGTTCAAGTTCACCGGGGCTTGTCTCTTGTCCTTTCTCTTTCCAACCCTGAGGTTCTCAACCTGTGGGTGGAGACCCCTTTGGGGGTTGAATGATCCTTTCACAGGGGTCACTGATTCATCACAGTAGCAAAACTACAGTGATGAAGTAGCAATGAAAATAATATTATGGTGTGTGTGTGGGGGGGGGGGGATCACCACAATATAAGGAACAGTATTAAAGTGTCATGGCATTAGGAAGATTGAGAACCACTGTTTCTAACCTAACATCACGAGTTTCCAGCTGGACTCGGGGCCCCATCTCTGCACAGAACCATCCATCCTTAAAGGTTGTCCAGGTCTCCATGTGCTTAACTTGTGTGCCTAATGAAAAAGGCCATTGGAACATTTGATAAAAAGGTGGGTCTAATTAGGTCTGATTGCATTACCAGATGGAATTGGCGGACTTAACTTTTTCCATTTGGAAATGCCAGAGTGGGCCTGTAATCTCCCTAGGTCACAGATGACAGCCCTCTACACAGGGAGGGCATACAATGTTCCCACCAGTTGGCCAATAGCTAGCTCAGTGGCACACTGACCACCAAATTAACCAGTCCTCGGGCACAGACTGCAGAAGCTGCTGCCCCTTGGGCCCTGACTTCCTCTCTCTGGGACACCAGGCTGACCTCTTGCCTCCACACTCTTCCCACTGCCACTTCCTCCCTTGTTGACCGTTCTCACTTGGGCTGCATATTGGCATCACTGGGGTAGTTTCACAATCTTGATGGATGGGGGCCACCTCCAGAGATAATGATTTAATGGATGTAGAGACTTACCTGGTAGTCCAAACTACCAGGTTCCCGGGTGATTCTTATGGGTCACTAGAGTTGAAAATTACTACAGCTAAATCATCTCCTTCAGTCCCTGGATTTTACATTTCATCCATCGACTTCAACTGCCAAATTTAACCTGCTCTCCTGAGCACTCCTCTGAGCTCCTGAATCATTGATTCAAGTTGTCTAATTGATCACTAGCTGGAAAACATGGCCTTGGCGATACAGATGATGCTAGAGGCTACATGACGGGATTTTGCTAGACCAGCAATTTACCCATGAGAAATACCTACCCCTCCCACCCCCCCGCAGTATACATGGCAACTGTACACATGGATCTCACAGATGCCAGCTGGAATACATAGAAGTTAAATTGACTACATCTGGGGAAAGAAGCTATGGAAAAACTCATTATCAGTCAGAACAAGGCCAGACTCTGAATGTCAACTGCCCAGCTACAAGCTCTGGTTCAAGCTAAGGAAACTGAAGATAAGTTCACAGAAGAAAAGCATGACCTTGATCATATCCTACTTGGTGAGTGTAGCGATCACTGAAGATTTGATGTCAGAGGATGAGATGAGTTGTGGAATGACATCAAGAACACCATACTTGAGGACAGCAGACGTTCATTAGAAATGAAAGACCAAAATGGTTGTCAAAGGAGTCTCCAGAACTTGCTCTGGAATGTAGTGTGGTTAAAGTGGATGTCAGAAATGATGGAGTAAAAGAGGCGGACAGAAGATTTCAAAGGACACCTTGAGAGGACCAAGTAGAGTACTATAGCGAAATGTGCAAAAACCTGGAGCTAGAAAACCCAAAGGGAAGAACTTACTCAGCATTTCTCCAGTTAGTGAATGGAAGAACATATGCAATCCTCAAGTGGCAGTATTAAATTCAGTCTATGGACAAAGCACTGAATGACACAAAAAGCTTCAAAAGAAGATAAAAGGAATACGTGGAGTCAACGAACCAAAAAAAAAAAAAAGAAAAAACTGGAGGACATTCAATGATTTCAGGAGGCAGATGACCCAAAACTGACAATAGCTAAGAGTTTCAAGCAAGCTAGCCACAAGGCATTTGCCAAACAACCAGGCTGCACGAATTGTTGGACTACCTGTGTTAATGTCCCAACAAAGGAATCCAATGCTGGAAGCACACATTCAGGTCAAGAAACTCGGAAGACAGCTATCTTCCCTACAAACATGGAAGAGATTCATAGTTGTGCCTATGGCCAAGAAAAGTGTCCTAACAGAATGCAGGAATTATTGAACAACGGGACGAACATCACACACACATACATTTTAATTCAAGATGATTCAAACAATGATTGTAACAGAGCATGGGCCAGGAACTACCAGAGAGCCAGACTAGATCGAAAGAGGACGTGGCAGAGAGGACATAGTTTCTGAGGTCAGAGGCATCTTGGCTGAACGATTACCTGGATTTCATTGACTTTCAAAGGCACCAGAAACACATTTACCTGCATTTTACTGACTTTGCAAAGGCATTCGACTGTGTGCATCAGCCCAGCCCAGCACCGGTTCTCAACCTGTGAGTCGCAGTCATGACCCACAGGCTGAGAACCACTGGTCTAAATGCTGAGTAAATAATATGAGAAACCCTAATGTAAAGAAGAGCTCAGTATATCAAGAGTTCAGTATATAGACCATAGCATATGAAGACAAAAGGTTCATTAACAACCTACTTGTTAGACAAGACACAAGACACAAGGCACAACCTTGCTTGCTGAAAGTCAAGAGGGCTTGAATTACTTCTTGATGAAGATTAAAGACTATAGTCTTCCATCTGGGCTCCACTACAATGTAAGGAAAGCAAAGACCCTGCAGAGCTGGTCCAATAGGTAACAAGATAAAATGGAAAAGAGCAACATTGTCTAGGATTTCATCTTGCTTGCATCCACCATCAAGGATCATGGAAGTAGCAGTCAAGATATCAAATGGTGCATGTCATTGGGAGAATCTGCTTTATGAAACTTCTTTAAAATGTTTAAAAAAATGCTTCCTCCCACTGACTATCATTATCCCAAGACAGATTCGACTAGATCAGGGGATGTACATTGGAGTCAGAAATATGGGAATTTAGGATAGATAATATCTTGAGACTAGTGGGGAGTGGTGACACTGGGCAGGTGGAGGGATGGTGGAGTAGAAAGGGAAACTAAACAGTTAATAATAAACTACATGGGTGTAGAAAGGGGGAACTAATATCTGGGATCTATATGTGACCTCCTCTCTGGCATGTGGACAATGAGGCATGGCGGGGAGGGGGGGGTTGAGTGAAGGGACACATTGGACAGGATACGATATGAAAAGGTAAAAACAATTTGTAAATTATTAGGAGTTCATAGGGGAGGAGGAGAGGGAAGGGGAAATATGAGGAGTTGGAATTTTTGTTTTGTTTTGGTGGCATCACTGCCTTTTGGTGGTGGGAGTAGGAGGCCCAGCCTTGGTGCTGGATTTGAACCTCCAACCCAGTGGATTGCAGTCCTGTGCACAACCACTATGTCACCAGGGCTCAGCCCTGAAGAGTCAGAATTAAAAAAAAAAAACTAGAGGAAAGAGGGAAAGGGGAGTGCATGCTGTGGGGGTTCAAGTAGAAAATGTTTGTAGATGAACGTGGTAACATGTGTAAAAGTATGTTTAATAGGAACAATATATTGAATGTTATGAGAGCTGTAAGAGCCCCCAATAAAATTGATACATATATTTCTTTAAAGCAAAGAGGTTATTTTGAGGAATAAAATGTACCTGACCCAAGCCACAGTATGTATGTGAAAGCTGGAGAGGAAATGAAAAAGACTGAAGAAGAATTGATACATTTGAATTCTGGAGCTGGTAAAGAATATTGACTATTTCATGGACTACCAGGAAACTATAAACAAACCAAACCTGTCTTGGAAGAAGTACAACCAAAATCTCTTTTGAAGTGAGGATGGTAAGACTTTGTATCACTTACTTTGGAAATGCAATCCAGGAGACTGGCCCCCTGTGAAGGATATGATTGGTTAAGAAGAGGGTCAGTGAACAGCGGAAGACCCTCAAGGAGCTGGAAAGACATAGTGGTGGCTCAACAAATGGGTTTGGACATAGAAACGAGTGTGAGGATGGACAACACTACAACAATTGGCCTTTCCATTTATGTTAGCCCAGGTTGATGAGAGAAACAAGCCCCGAGACACTCATATCTGTGCACTAGATTTATATCCAAAAGTAATGGTACATTAAGGAAACATCCCAGGCTGAGGCCCGGTGGCTTAGTGGTTGTGCGCAGGACTGCAGCCCACTGGGTTGGAGGTTCAAATCCAGCAGCAGCTCTCCAGGAGCAAGGCTGGGCCTCCTACTCCCACCACCAGAGGGCAGTGATGCCAAAAAAAACCCACAAAAAAAAAAAACAACAAAAATAAAACATCCCAGTTCAAGTCCATAAGTCTGATATTAACCTATAGGTCCAATACCAGTCTATAAATCCCTCTTCGAACTCACACAACACTTGCAGTGACACTGAATGCAGGAAGATCACAGCCGGTGGGTGGAAAGTCTTGTGGATCCAGTGGCAGTGGAAGCATCTCAGTGTCGGCAGCTTTCTCCTCATGGCTCCTCCAGCTCCAGGGCTCTGGCTGCCACCAGTGTGACTCCACGTGGTTTGTCAACAGGAATGTGTAGCACAGAGAGAGAGAGAGAGAGAGAGAGAGAGTACATGTCCCACCTCGAGGGAGGAAAGACTGGTGAAGGTCATGCCCACACAGAGGCCTCATTGACAATGACCTGATAGACAGGCTAGGCTCCAAGTTGACAGGAGATTATGTAACTGCCACACCATTTGTATATCAAAAGGTTTTTCAACTGTAAGAAGTTGGAGGTAGGGTTTGGTAGCTCCTCCATCTTTCACACGTTTGGTTCCCGCCCCCACCCCCACCCCCGCACGCCCAATCATTCATCTTATATTAAGTGACTCCAAGCAAAAGTCTGGAAGTCATCATTAATCTCCTTTTTGTTCATCTACCCAAATCCACTCACCGCTACCGAGTCAATCCCCACTCCACAGGGAGCCCTTAGAATAGAGCAGAACTGCCCCATGGCATGTGGAAGGCTGTAATTCTTCAAGGCCACATCTGCCTCCCCAAGAGCACCTGGTGGATTTAGATTGCCAACGATTTTTAAAAAGCACTCTGCCCACAGGGAGGTTTCTTTGGCTCTTCTATGACATCAGAGTCGTCATTCAAGTATGTTGGTTTTCCAACCCAAATGGATCTTGGTCTCATTTGGCAGACAGCCTCCCAGATGACCTCCAACGACTCCTACCGACTTCCTGATGGTCATACTCTTTTGGCATTCCCTCCGACATTGTAGCAGGGATGGTTTTTTGTGACCAGGAACACATGGTGAAATTGCTCATCTCTATCACTTTAGCTCTTGGGTTATAAAAATATGGAGCCACTGTGTTTGTTCTCTCTCTCTCTCTCTCTCCCACCCACTCCGAAGAAAGCAAGGGACAAGTGGCCATATTGTGAACAGTTTATGGGGTTGGGAATGGAAGCTTCTCAGCAATGGATGACCAGAGACTGAAGTCTGCCTGCCAACACCACCTGCGTGAACTTGGGATTCACTGGACCTGGCTGGTTGAGCTTTGGGGTGTCTGCAGCCTCACAGGAAACACAGGGCCAGAACTGTCCAGGTGAGTTGCTGCTAGATTGCTGAACCTCAGCAATGGTGATAGAAGAAATAGCTACAGTTTTGAACTGCCTCACTTTGGGGGTCATTTGTCATGCAATAGATAGCTGCTGCATCCATCCACATCTCGGCAGCCCATGCTACCCTGGGAATCCAAGCTACTTCCATGTCTTTTCTGGATTCCTATCATAGCCCTCTAAGAGGTCTTCCCCTTGTAGGACTGCTGTCCAGCCACCTGCCATGCGTGTCTCTAATTTTAAGAGAAAATCAGTTCACATCACAGCCCTGTTGACAGCCTTCAATGGCTTCCCATTTATCTTAAAATAAAAATCCACCTCTACAGCCAGTCTTTCATGGTCAGTAGACATCTTCAATGTCTTCTCGTACTGTTTCCCTTTTCTTGTTTTCCAGCCACAGTCTCATTAGCCCTTCATTTGATAAGAAGACCCTTGCTTTTCTGTTATGGTTAGAGGGCTAAAGGGAGAGAAGAGGCCTTCACTGTGTCAAGGAGAAAGGATCTAGGTTACAGATCTTAATCTAGTATCCAGGACAGAGATCCCTTTAGGACCAGTGGGGAGAGTGGCAACACCGGGAGGGTGGAGTCGAAAGGGGGAATCGATTATAAGGATCTACATATAACCTCCTCCCTGGGGTATGGACAATGGCAACGTGGGCAAAAGGAGACACTGGACAGCGTTAGACAGGACAAAATTATAATAGTTTATAAATTATCAAGGGTTCATAAGGGAGGGGGGAGCGAAGAGAGGGCGGAAAAAGGAGGAACCCAAACCAGGGGCTTACGATCAATATGAACATGAACAATGGAAGATACAGTCATGAAGATTGAATCTTACTAGGTCCCGATTGTGCAGTCAAAGAGTCTGCATTTTCTTCATAGGCAAAAGGATGTCAAGGAAGTCTTTAGGCCAAAAGCATCCAGTGAAAGGACCCCACACACTCTGCATGACTTTCATGAGGTCTCTTTTTGTAAAGCCCTACGTAGATCAACTTGGAAGCAACTTGACATGTGCTTTTTTATTAACCTGTTTTGGAATGAGTGTATCTGTATCGTTCACTTTGAAGGGTCCTAAGGAATTCTTTTGGTGAGAGCAAAGGCTTCCGGGTCATCTGCAAACAGACACACATGGCTGTCAATAGAGGAGAGGATCCAGGTCTTTCAATAGACTTTACACTCACAGCGCATGTGCTTCCTGTGTAACGCCCGGGTGCAACTCGACAGGTTGCACAGAATCTCGTTTTCCTATCAGACATCAAGGTTCTCAGCAGAACACCCTTCCAAGGCAGACGTATGGGTGAATAGAGGAAGAATACGGAGCTCATTCTGGCAGCAACTCTACCACTCACACCGCTCCAGGTAGCTCACATGTGGACAATACGTCGTGTTGGCAGCTGTTGTCTGAGAGAGTCCAGAGACAAAGGAGCCACCAAAAGGAACAGACGTGTTTTCTGAGTGGGGAGGAATGAGCAGGAAGGGGTGGTTGAGGACATCTATCAGGAAGTTTCACTAACCTTTCAACCATCCGCAGCTAAGTTCTAGATGCTGGCACCTGCCCCTGCAGTCACCCCAGAAAGCATCCCAGGGACCCATGGGTGACAGGGGGTGACTTGGAGGACCTGGGGAGAAAGCACAGGTGCAAGTTGCTGTCCTCACACCTACCCAGGACCTTGCTAGCGGTCCTCCCTGGGGACCTAACTGGTTTCTCTATTGCATAGGAAGCCTATTCACACCTGTTATTCGCCTATTTAGTTATACCTGTCTTGACTTCCAATTATCTTATCTTTCCCCCTTGAACAGTATCTAGTCTGTCATTTCCAGGCTTGCTTATTTTCCCTCTCTCAACACACACATTTTATCTTCTCTTCCAGTCTCTCTCTCTCAACTTCACACATCTTTCTCTTTTCTCCCACATGGAATCCCTCTTTCATTTCTTGGTCTCTCTGCTCCCGTAACCCCTCCCTCTTCTTCAGCTATCACCCTGCCTAGGTGACCCCTGCTCACCCTCTCCTCCCTAGCCTACCTGTAGCTTGTGCCTGAGCACAGGTCTTTCTTCCTCTGCTTCCAGGGACACCAGACTGCCTTAAACAGCTGAGAGCCTCCAGGAGACTGCTGTACCCTGGGGCCCCTCAATGTTAGCCTCCATGTGGAGGAAGGTGAGAGAAAGGGACAGAATGGGAGGGCTGAAGGGCCGAGGGCTCCCCAGAGCAGGTGGCATTGAGCCTGGCCTTCAGGACCTGGCTGAGTGTAGAAGCTGGGAGGGATCTCTCCTGCCTCGTTTCAGCTGTGCCCCTCTTCCTTCCCTGCATCCCCACAGTCCCTTGGGGGCCTGTGTCACTCGGTCTCCAGTGCCCTGGGAAGCTGGAGGACCAGGGACCCCCCTCCCTGCTTCTCTACTCCCACAATGCTTAGCGGGTTCAAATGGACTTGTTCTCCTGGCCCAGGTTGACTTCATTCACACCCCGAGCCCCCAGGCCCACAGCCCCTCACCTCCAGAGTAAGGAGAGAGTGTGGGTGCGCTAGGAAAACACTGGGTGCCAGCCCCCCCTCCAAATAAAAATGCAAATCCTGAAGATTTGAATGCTGAAGTGGACCGACTGCTCAGGGGAGGATGCTTCTTCCCAGGGGTCCAGGGCAGCTGGACACCCACCCGCTGGACACCACAGTCGAGCTGCCCAAGAGCCTAGGGCAGGAGGACCTGTGCAGAAATGGGATGTACTTTTCACAGCCAATTACCTTTCTGAGGCTCCTTCTCCAAATTCATCGTGGAGACGAGCCCAGGGCCTGCAGGTCCAGTCTCCATTCCTTCACCCGGGGAACCACGGGCCAAATTCTCCACTGGGCCCAGCCTTCAACACCCAGTGCCCAGGCCAGATCTCGGCGTGGCTAAGCCAGGCAGTCTTGTCCCCATCGCCACCCTGTCACCATCTCCCGCCCCTCGCTCGCTGCACCTCTCCACTGCAGCGTGGTCATTGGTAGTCCCCACTGGGCTGAGTTAGACCGATGGTGGCCCGGGGGGTGCAGAAGAGCCCTCTTCCGCAGACTTTGCAAGGCAGTGGGTGACTTCCAGAAGCAAGCCCACTCCCGCGAAGAGTTCCAGTCCCGGAAACGCACAGGGGCAGTTCGACCCGGTCCTGGATGGTCGCTATGAGTCCTCGCGGACTCCACGGCCCGGAGTTGGGGTTTGGCTTGGAGGGGCTCTGCTGGCTCCTCCGTGAAAGATGCCCACCTTCCCAGACACACACCCGGGAGGAGAGGAGCCAGGGACACCTGGAGACGCAGCCAGCGCTCTTTCTGTTCCGTGGCTGAGAGCACCCGCCTCTCCTCAAGTCTGCCGACTTGGTTGTTCCACCTGTACTGTTTGTGGTCGCAGCGTGTCTGTATTTAAAGCAAACACAATATTTAAGGCACCCGGAATCAGCAAACAAAAACGGGGGAGAGCCCACCGCATCGGGGTTTGTTTTTAAGTCTATGCCTGCAGATGGTGATAATTAGTGGGCTTGCCGGCTGCACCTGCTATTCTTTACACGCCGGTTCCCCCTCAAGGAACAGGGCGGAAAGATTCTCCGCGAGTCTAGCGAGGGATGCTGGGAGCGCAGACGCCGCAAGCGCGTCTGGGAATGGCTCGACAGTTCGTGGGAGAAGATGAGACCAGAGCTTTGGGGGCCAGGGGAACCCAGGAAGCCAGAGGAAGTGTGGATGGGGTGTCCCAGGCATGGCCGCCCTTCTGCCCTCGAGACAAGTGCTGTAGTCTACATGTGACTCTGGAGAGGACGGCCAGCTGACTCAGTACCCCCACCAGGGTCTACTCTAGAACTACCGAATCCAGTGCTTCGTGGGTGGAGCCTGAGGGAGGTGGGAATCTATTTGGGGACACCCAGGTGATCTGCACTTCATTGAGTTTGAGCACTCCTGGGCTGGAAGGCATCGAGGCTTCCTGTTGCCACTAGAAGGTCCTGGGCCTCCTGTTGTGACCGCGGACAAGTCCTTTCCCCCTGGAACTCTGGTCTCAAAAATAAGGATGCTGGACTTCAGGGAGTGATTTTTGACTCCTGTTCCAGGAGCCCCAGACTTTTCCTTGGAGGTTTCAGAAACTTCGAGAGGGAGAGTGCCATGAAGAGAAAAGGCTGGGCTCTGAGTTCCCTCTCAGCCTGAAGAGTTCATCAAGGGATTGTCCCACATGAAACCAGACCGGCGGGGGGGGGGGGGGGGGGGGGGGAGCACTTTTTGGGACCCAGGAATGACATCGCTTCCAAAGGAGCTTAAGATACACTGACTGGGTAGACTGTTGCGGAAAACAGATGTAAATGAACATGTCGATCCCTGAGAGAGACATGGACATGGAGTACACCACTCGATTTTGGTGCCCCAGGAGTTTCTTAAAAATCAAGGCCAACTGGACTTCACTGAATGGGTCAACTAGACTCCATTTAGTGGGTCAACATCCCGCCATCATTATAGTGGTCTTTCTCAGACCCACAGACCCCTGCCCTGTGAACAGACCTCCCAGGTAAAGGATGCCAGTTGTATCTAGAACCAGGTGTCAGGTGGCCCCTGAAAATGCAATGTCTCCCCCTACCGCACACCCCAGGACTTGTGACTCTAGCTAGGTTCACTGGCCATGGTCATCAAAGGCAGCTGTGTGTGAACATAAGGTTCACTGGCCCAAGGCAGAAACTTCGTCCTCAGAAAGCCAGTCACCAGCCTTTAGAGCGGTGGTTCTCAACCTGTGGATCATGACCCCCTAGAGGGTCAAAAGACCCTCTCACCGGGGTCGCCTGATTCACAAAGTAGCAAAATTAGTTATGAAGTAGCAACGGAAATAGTTTTATGGTTGTGTGTGTGTGTGTGGGGGGGGTCACCACAACGCGAGGAACTGTATTAAAGGGTTGTGGCATGAGGAAGCTTGAGAACCAGTGCTTTAGAGGATGTCATGTCTCCCAAAGGAGAAGTCAAGTTCCTTGAGAGCAAAGACTGAATCAGCCAAGCGCTCATGAGGTCAGCACCGTGGGACATCTCACTAGGTGAGGAGATGGGGACTCTCACATTGGCAACGAATGCCAAGTCCCAACACGCAGGGTGAGGGTCCTTAGAAGGAGGCAACACCTCCCATTTCTAGCTGCCATGCCATTGCCCTTTGGGACTGAGGCACGGCCACCACTGTCTAAAGACCCATTGGTGGTCATGGAGGAGAGGCTGGAGCATTGGAGGCCCAATAATTCCCCTGCCTGCTTCATGTTTTCTGGGACCAATGGAGGCAGAGCAGCAGGGCTCAAGGGCCACTTACTGGGTGTCCTTAAGTCGTAGAACTTCCAATGTGGGTGGGGGCTGGGCTTCTGTGATGGTCAGCACTCAGCAGAGGTGTTCTGTCCCCCCAGAGTGACAAGGTGGTTCACAGGTTAGAGAGGTGTGGGGAACGGCACATTGCTAAAACATAGAGTCAACGAGGTTATAATTGGGGGGTTGTTCCTGTATTAATAAACACCTTAAAATGACTTGGCTAGAATATTTACATTTAACCAACTACCTTCAAACATCCCCAGTCACCGCTATCAAGTCCATGCCAATGCTTGGTGACCTGATAGGACAGGGTAGGACTGCCCCTGTGTATTTCCAGGATTGTAGCTCTTTTTTTAGGGGGAGGGGCATCACTGCCCTTTGGTGGGAGTAGGAGGCCCAGCCTTGTTCCTGGAGAGCTGTTGCTGGATAGGAACCGCCAACCCAGTGGGCCACAGTCCCGCACACAACCTCTACGCCACCAGGGCTCAGCCCTGACTGTAGCTCTTTAAGGGAGTAGAGAGCCTCGTCTTTCTCCTAAGGAGCAACTGGTGGCTTCAAATCTCTAACGTAGTGGTTAGTGGACCAATGCATATGCCATTCATACTGTACAGCAATCCTGACAGGCAGATCTGCCCCCCAGTTTATAGGTCCGGATGGCACCTGGGCTCTGGTCTTCCGAGTTCACACTGCGATCTACAGAGCTGTGCCCTCTAGCTTCCAGTTCATGTCCTGCTTCAGCCTGGGTTTCTGCAGACTGATGTCAGCTAAGGCCCTCGGCCTGCCCCTCACCCCGTGGCCCTGTGGTATTGGCTGAACATGGTGATGGTGGTGGTGGTGGCAGTGGGTTCTGGCAGATCAAATTCAGCTCTCAGTGACTCCATGTGACAGAGTGGACCTACCCTGTAGGGCTGCCAAATTGTGATCTTTGTTGGAACCTGCCACCCGCCCTCCTGGGACTATTGGGTGGCTTTGAACCATGAACCTATCCATTAGCAACCATGCTAGCGACACTGGCATGTGGATGCAGAGAAAGCTATTTCTATCAAGAAATGACTCACACCCTTGCATACGTCTAGTTCACATCTCTGGGTCTGATGCCAGCCGAGGCTTCTCGGGAGGCGTGCAGCAGCAAGGGGTGGCCAACACAAAGCAGGAAGGCCAGAGGCTGGTGGATACAGAGCTGAATGAACCCAACGTCGGCAGGGCCCTGATGGGGCCTGGGATGGGATTGGCAGGCAGCATTCACAGGATGTTGATGAATCGGAGGCAAGGTCCCGACCCCAGGGGTACAGGGAGTCCCTGTCCTCTCTGTCTGAGTCTAAGAGTAGGCCACACCCTGAAGTAAACTCCTATTGTATCAGGATTGTGGCCAGATGAAGGAAGTGGCACTCCACCCTGGGTGTGAAGCTTGGCCACTTCACCATAGAGCCCATCATGGAGCTGACCACACCGTGTGAGTTCATGTGGGAGAACCGTGGCCCACCCATGCCGACGTAAAACCCAGCCATCACAACCGAGTGTGTAGCTGTTGTGCTACGTCAAGCACTGCAGCAGCCCTGTCAGGAACATTCCTGGTGCTCTGCTCCTGTGACAATCACAGCCTAGAAAACGACCCAATGGGACAGGTTTCCTTTCCTTAAAATGCTACATGGTGTCTTTCTCCCCACCAAGGCCCCCTCTCCCCCCAAAGAGAGTCCTTCTATAGTCAAGTTTGGACAGTGATACATGCACTCTCCCCATCCTAAAGGGATTCTGTGAGCAATTAAAGATGCTGGAAAATTCCCACAATAAAAATGCTGGTATAAATTTGTTTAATTCAGAAATTGACAGTGCAATTATTTTTTTTCCAGCACCATCTTGGCTCAGAGGGAAAAAAATGAGACAGGATGTAGAAATGTCAGTGTCAAGTACTCGGACAGTGGACATTTATTCCCTGTGCCAAGAATAAAAGGTTCTGAGTTAATGACAAACACTGTAATCCCTGGCAACCTGTCACGCTGAATGCCTCTCTTAACACTTACCATTAAAAAGAATCTACTAACATGTCATTAAAAGTATTAAGTCACCTCCTGGTTTATGATTAAAGGCATTTTATCTTGTGGGAATTGGTAAAAACTAAGATATTTGTTATTTTTTATTTTATCTCATATTTTCTATATAGTCTACATTTATAGGCAGATATTGTTCACAGGCGGATACAAAATAGATCCTTCTCAATCATGTGTCATCCACCAACTACACATTGCTGGAAAGGGAAGCTCATGGAGAAGGAAGACAGACTGGGAAAATCTCCATGTGGTTGAGCAAAGACACCTTGAACCACGTAATGCTAACTTTACATAAAATACTTAACATGGGGAGATGTACTCCATTAATATGGCCCTTCTAGACATGATTCCTTCTGTGGTGTACCACCATCGTGCACTCTATACGTAGACTCCCATTTTGGAGAACATGTTACACTGGGTTGACTAAAGGAACAAATCTAGGGACACTCATATGTGTGTAAGAGAGGATCATATATCAAGAAGTCACTATGCATCAATAAAACATCCTTGCCCAGTCCCGATCAAGTCCATAAGTCCAATATTAGCCTACATGTACAATACTAATCTATACATTCCTCTCCAGACTCATGTAACACATGTGATGATGCTGAATGCAAGAACATGACAGTGCATAGAAAGTCTTGTGGATCCAAGGCTGGTGGACATATGTCCAGGGCTTTGGCTGACAATAGCTCCCTGTGGCTTGTCCACAGGGAAATTGAAGTAGAGAGAGTGTGTGTCCCGCCTCCAGGGAGGAAGAGAGGAAACTCCCAGAATCCTCATGAGAAGACCATGATCCTGAGGAGGCATCAATCAGGATATGACCTGACTGACAGGCTAGGCTCCACCCCTATAGCCTATTTATCAAGTTGACATGACATTATGAACTACCACAGGAGGGAGATTCTTATAACAGGGTTAAAGTGGGGTATGTCTTGATCTTAATAGAGGGTCATCTTTAATATTATTTTCTTGGAGACATCTTTAAGATTATTTCATTAGTGGGTGAGACTTAAGACACCATCCTTCTTTTTCCTTGGGGAGTACGGTTAGCTAAAAGCCAAAAAACCATACCTCTATCAATGCCATACCTCGGGGTACACCAGCCATCTGTAACACAGGGAAATCAGAGGACCTTTGGAAGAACACATCCAGCACCTCTGACAGAAGACATAGTGGCTGCCAAGACCGGACACACCAAAGACTGTGACATGGGGACTCAGAGGAACAGCACCCAAGCTATGGGGTGTCTTCTCATTGGGCCCGAGACTCTGGAAGTGTGTGAACAGAGGCACAGATGGGCTGGCTCCCTGGTCCACAGAAGCAGCAGCTAAGGAACAGTGTGGCTGAGAAACTGAGGATCAAAGAGGGACTTAGCTGTTGGCTGCATAGAAGTGTTGTTGTGGACTAATGACTGTATCTTACCATTTATTGTTCCTGACAAGTGGTAACATATTAAGTTCCCTATAAAAACAACAACCCTTAAACATGAGTATGGCCTGTGAGTTCTGCATAGTCATGGCAACAAATGACTGAATCCAGTATAGACGGAGAATAGTGTGGGAGGGCTGGTTGGTGTCAGTCAAGAAGGATGGACGGAGGAGGCATGTTTGAGAAGCCAGAGGGGTCCAGCAATGGTCCCCATGCCCTGTATCATATATAAATGCCATGTACATGGAATACATATAATGCAAACTTTAATGCATAACATATAAATTTTACATATAATACTGAATATAGTGCAGTCCATATATACGGCATCTAAGGTAAAGTTTACATGGTAGAAGGTTTCAAAAAGTTTGTGCAAAAATGGAATTACAAGATAATGGAATAGTCCCACAAACTTTTTGAAGTCCTTTGATCTCATACTATGACATATAAAACTCACATGTAATAATGAAACACTTCCACCTAATGCATACATGTGATAACACACACTCGGAGTTTTTAAAACTATGGGTTGAGGGGTGATTTCAGGGATGCTGGTGGCAACGTGGATGAAACAAGGTGAGGGCTGCTAATGGCAAACTCAGTGGTTCAGAGGTACTAGCTGCTCTGAGGGAAGAAGACGAGGCTGTCTATTCTCATAAAGAGTTACAGTCTGGGAAAGCCTAAGGTCTACCTACTCTGCCCCAGCAGGTCACTAAGATTCAGAATCGACTCAATGGGAGTGGGCTTTGCAGTGATTTTGCATGCAGGTACAAGCTGTTTGGGGACATGCCAACTTCTGAGCCAGAGAAGCTCTGAAACAGAGTCCCTGCCTAACTGCACATGAACTGGAGATGAGAACCAGGAAAAAAGGACAGAGAGCAGGGAGTTCGGAGGGGAGACGCAGGCAGGAGAAGCTGGGGCTCCTCCGTGAGGAGCAGGAGACAGAACACCGGCTGAAACACTCCCAGAGCAGACTGGCTGTGGTACAATCAGCAGGAGCACGCAGTCGGGATGGGGAGCCCTCCTCACATCCCTGCCATGTGTGAGGTACTTATCTATGAGCTCCATTCAACCCTTTCAACACCCATTCCACAAGACTCCAAATACACTGCCAAAGAATCTACTCCAACTCAGAGAGTCCCCAGGGGACAGAATAGAATTTCCCTTGTGGCTTTCTGAGAACGTAACTCTTTGAGGGGCCAGGAAGCCTCATCTTTCTCCCATGAACTGGTTGGTGGTTTTGAATGGTTGACCTTGTGGTTAGTAGCCTAACACAGTCCCCACTGTGCCACTGGGGCTCTGATGCCACCCCGTGACATGTCTTTATGAGCTGTTATTGAGTTGACCTTGACTCTTAATCTGTGTGTGCAGGGCAGGACTGTTCTACAGGATTTTCGAGGTCGTTATCTTTCAGAAGAAGGGTTGTCTTCAGAAATATCTCTGGATGACTTCAAACCACCAGTTTCCCAACTTGAAGTCTAGTGCTTAGCCCTTTGTGCCACTGAACAAACATACAAGAACACTCGTGGCCACTGTGTGAGCTCCAATTCAGAGTGGCTCTGTAGGACACAGTAGGATTCCTCCCCCCCCTCCCCTTTTTTTTAAGGTTTTCAGGGCTAGAAATCTTTCCAGGAGCAGACAGCCTCATCTTTCTCTTGAGAACCAGCTGGTGGTTTATAACTGCCAAGCTTGCAGTTATCAGCCCAAGAGCTGACCTCTTAAGTCACCTTTACATCTATGCATGTATACAGTCACTGGGTCAAAATCCACTGAACAGCAACTAACAACAACATAGTTAACAAAGCCAGACTTTTAGCACAACAGGTTAAATCACTTACCCAAGATCACAAAGTTAGTATGCAGGTGAGCTTGCAAGGAGTCCTCTAACCATGTACTAAAAGACATGGAAAGATACATTTTTAAAGGGGTGAACTGTGAGCTCAGTGTACTATAGTTCCATAAGATGGTTTTTCAAAATGTCAACAAAAACAATCCCATTTAAAAAGGAACCAGCCAAGCACAAATGCCAGCTCTTGCTCTTGTCTGCAGTTTCTCAGTTTGGCAAAAACGATGGTATCATCTTGTACACGAGGAGTATTCACTGACTGCCAGGCCTTGTGTTGATCTCTGTGACATGAAACAGCGCGAAAGCGGATTGCTAGGAGGCAACTGACTGGCTAAATCAAAAACTCTGGGGCTGTGATGAAGACATCTGTTCTTGTTCATTGCCATCTATCAGCCCTGAGTCATGATGGCCCCGTGTGTTTCAGAGCAAAACACTGCCAGGCCCTGTGTCACCATTGCAGTTACCATTAGATTTAAGTCTGTTGCTGCAGCAACAATGAGTAAAAAAGGCTGTTGGCTGGGAAAGAACCTTCAGGTCAAGGAGACAGCCGAGGTGTGTGGTATCCAGCCCAGCCATGGGAACAGGAGATATAGCTCAAAACATCCAGATCGTCAGCCCGGAGGAAGAGCCAGACCACCTGTAGCCCAGGGGCTCCTGTCATCACCCACCGTTGGCTCTGTGACACCCACCTTGCCTCAAAACTGCCATCCCCATCTCAGCCAAGGGGGATGACTGCCCTCCTGACCCCTCTCTATCCCCCTAGTGCCACGAAGGGGCGTGTCTCACACCTTCATCCTGTTAATGAGCTGGGAGAAGCGGGTAAACAGCACGAGATAGAATTCACAGACGATTCTCATTTGGAAGGTGTTGGAAACATCAACTCTGAGAGAAAGGGAACCATCTGTGGAGGGAGAGGTTAGCAACCCAGACAAGAGCTAACCAAGTGAGGCTTGTTGAAAAACAATGCCTGCTAATGAACACTGACCAAGGCAGAGAAAAGGGCAGGAGTCACTTCCTGCAAGCCTTGCAAGTAGGTGTGTTACTTTGACTCAAGATGAGAACGTACAGCCAGTTAGACTAAACTGGGGTGTGCCAGTGGTGGGGAAGGTCCCAGGTGTCCCAGCCAAGAACCTGGCCCTACTCTGATGAGAACCCAAACTATCTTTTTTGACGGTATTCGCACATCTGCTGGCATTCTCCGGGGTAGCACTTACGGGAAGTGTTGAGAACACAGAGTGTCCCTGGGACCCACCTGAGGTTCTGCCAATGCTGCCTTTCTTTCAAGATTCTGTGTAACCAGGCTGGGTCAGCAGAGAGCACAGATGAGCCGCTGTCCTGTGAGAGGGGAAGATGCTGGCAGGGTCCGGGGCTGGGAACAGAATGAACACTCGCAGGCCAGAGGGGTGGGTACCACATGAAGGATGGCCCTCTGGCTGAAGGAGGAGAACCAGGTGTGTGAACCTCCATAGCAGATGGGGTGCTCGCGGGCAGGGCTTCCTACTGGTTCGTTCCAACCTGCACCCCTTGCTGAGAATGTGTCCCTCCACCCAGATAGACCGAATCAGAATCTACATTTTAACAAGATCCCCAGATGATTCTTGAGCATAACAAGGTCTTCTTGAAATGTAGGCCTGGGTTCAGTCTATCTAGGGTAGAAAAGCAAATTCTCAGGCAGGGGTTGAACCCGTTCAAAGCCCTGCTTGCAATGACAGCGAAAGACTAGGGAGAGAGCAGGTCGGGTTGTTGAAGAACAGTGAGAGTACCAGGGGCTGCCAGGTCTGCTGTGGAGGAAATACAGGCAGCATGGTCCTTAGAAGTGAGTATGGTGAGGTTTTGTCTCATGTCTTTGGGGCATGTTCTCATGAGAGCGCAGCCCCTGGAGCAGGACATTGGTAGGTAAAGTAGGGGCGTGCTTAATCAGTGAAAAAGAGGAAGACCCTCAAAGGGCATCAGCAGAACAGCCCTTGTGAGGATGGAGCAGGGGCGGGTGGTGCTTCACGCTGTTGTTCTGCTGCACAGACAGTCGCTCTGAGTCAACTTCGCTTGGGCAGCACCCAGCAGTCACAGCTCCTGTTTCTGCAGGAGAAGAGACCAGGTGATCTGCTCTTATAAAGATGGCGACACAGGACACCCTATGGGACACCTGTGTTGAGGGTGAGTGTGAATGGAAATGGGCTTGATGGCACCTAACACCATTGTGTCAGGCAGGGTTCTCTAGAGAAACAAGACCAAGACCAGGGTACTTATGATTTTATATATATATATATATATATATATATATATATATACACACACACACACACACATATATAATGATTTATACAGTGAGAAGGAACATAACAGCTCATGAGTCCATACAATACAGAGGGCTCTGTTCAACTCAGTTCCATGGAACAGTTAATACACTGGAAGACCTTTCACTCACATGGACTACTGGGTCGAAGGTCAAGGAAGCAGATGGCAGAGTCCTTCCTTAGGCTGCCCACAGGCAGCCAACAACAGGGTGGGTCACCAACAGTCGACAGCTCAGGAGTTTAGCAAAGCAGGCTAGGATCTTGAATGAAAGCAATGCAAGGCGACAGGGCCTAAAAGCTTCCAACTCAAGCAATGTATGCACCACCAGCAGAGCGAAGGAGGTCTCAAAGGAGCCTCAGGCTCTAGTGACATGATCCACGGGTTGGTTTAGGCCACAGGAATTACAGCAACAGGTTGAGGAAAAGGACCAGCTAAAGCACCAGCATGCTCCAATCACCGGAGAAGAAGATGGGGGTAGGGGGCATGGGCCTTGCAAAGCCATCCATCTCTTTTCTCTCCAATCTAATTTCGACACATTCTGACTGGCCAGGTGCACAATACATTTAACTTTCACAGTCCACCCCTTGCCAACTTGGGATCTGTACCCAATTCTTTTTTTGTTTTGTTTTGTTTTTGGGGGGGGCATCACTGCCCTCAGGTGGTGGGAGTAGGAGGCCCAGCCTTTGCTCCGTGGAGCTGGAATCGAACCTCCATCCCAGTGGGCCGCAGTCCTGCGCACAACCACTACGCCACCGGGGCTCAGCCCTGTACCCAATTCTTTAGCCATATTTAATTTCTAGACATTAATACAATCACACTTATACCTAACATCATACATATAAATGAAAACACACTCACACTAGATCTCATTGTGCCTGGTACATCGTGCATGAACAGAGGAAAGATTTTCAATAAGCACATATAAAGGAGAAATGCTGACAATCACAAACCTCACTTTTGCAATTGATCATGTGGTCATAACTGATAGTTAGAACTACCTTTACCCTCGCATGGTTCTTTACCTGGTGGGGTAATCTAGCTCTTCATTCCTGAGGGTCTGGGTCATTAAGTGCCTTGTCAGAACTGGGTTGCTGTAGTTTACCATTTACTTTATTTTATTTTTTCCCAATGATTTTATTGGGGGCTCTTACAGCTCTTCTAACATTCAATACATCATTCATATCAAGCATATTTGTACACGTGGCCATATTCATTTCCAAATTTTTTCTACTTGAGCCCTTAGTATAAGCTCCTCTTTCCCCTTCCTTTCTCTTTTTTAATAAATCATTTTATTGGGGGCTCATATAACTCCCATCATGATCCATACATACATCAATTGTATCCAGGTCACATTTGCACCCTTGCTGCCATCATCACTCTCAAAACATCCTCCCTTCACACTAAAGTGACCAGAGTGCCACTTTTTAATAATTTGCCTCACATTCTGCAGTTTTAAAATTAAATATAGTACTATTTTTGCATTCTATGAGTATTTTTGTTGCTCCACATAGACCAAAATTTTAATCAAGACCCGCCCCCCTCCCTGGGCCAATGGTGTCCCACTTAAAATCTGGTCACTTTAGTTAGACCCCCAGTACCAGCTCCCCAAATTTCCCTCCCCTCCTCCCTCCCTGTCCCCCATGAACCCTTAATAATTTACAAATTGTTATTACTTTTTAATATTGTACACTGTCCAATGTGTCTCTTCACTCACTTCCCTGTTGTCCGTACCCCAGAGAGGAGGTTATATGTAGATCCCTGAAATTGGTCTCCCTACCATTTACTCTAATCACAGGACATGGTAGCACCAAGAGACCACCTAAGGAATCTCCTGGATTTCAGACATATTCTTTTTTACCTCCATTATGTAACACCAGTCCAATTTCTCCTTGGTAATGAGGCTCAATCACACTATTCAGTATGGTGATAGCCTTCCTGGCCTGTTGATCCAAAGGCAAGAGGTGAAAGTGGCTGTGGGCAGACATTCTCAGCTGCTAGTTCAGTGGAATCCATGCTGTGTTTCCAGGTGGGAGAGTTCCTTTAGGTTCCCAAACTTATATGGCCTACTGTCCTCTTAAAACAAAAATTCCTCATGACCTCCCTAGCAATGAAAACCTTTTGCACTCCAGCCCAGAATCCAGGATAAAGTGTAGGTATCTGTTCTTACAATGTCCTTAGCTCATCCCACACACCACCGGGGGGCGGTGGCGCCCACTTTGGAAAACTATTAGTCACTAGGGTTGCTGGGACAGGAAGTAAAAGTGTCTCAAGAGGGTCACTAGGAGTAATGGGGAATGGTACCACTCCAGCTTCTATCCCTTGGTTTCTGGACCCATGAATTCTGGTTATTGCAGACACAGTGCCATATATTGGCTGCTGGTTTCGAGCATAAACCACCTTTTGGAGAACATTGCCCCAACTCTGCAAGGGATTGCCACCTAGCTGGCATTGTAATTGTGTCTTTAGGAAGTCATTCCATCATTCTATCTATTCAGCTGCTTCCGGATGACTAAGAACATGATACAACCAGCGGATTCCAAGGGCCTGGGCCCACTGTCACATTTTATTTGCTGCAGATTTCCTTGATCTGAAGAAATGCTATGGGGCATGCCGTGCTGGTGGATGAGGCATTCTGAAAGTCCACGAATGGTAGTTTTGGCAGAAACATTGTGTGCAGAGAAAGCAAATCCATATACAGAGTAGATGTCTATTCCAGTAAGAACAAAACGCTGCCCCCTCCATGATGGAAGTGGTCCTATGTAATCAGCCTGCCACCAGTCTGCTGGTTGATCTTCCCAAGATAGGGTCCCATATCTTGGACTCAACGGTGGTCTTTGCTGCTGGCAGATGGGGCACGTAGCAGTGGCAATGACTCAGTCAGCCTTGGTAGTGGAAACCCATGTTGCTGTGCTCATGCATAACCTCCATCCCTGCCACCATGTCCATTTTGTTCATGTGCCCAGTGGGCAATAACAGGAGTGGCAGAGGAAAGAGGAGGACTAGCCTCCAAAGTGCATATCATCTGATCTCCTTGATTGTTAAAGTTCTCCACTTCAGAGGTAACCCTTTGGTGAATGTTCACATGAGACATGATTATCTTTACTTTATTGGCCTATTCAGAGAGATCCATCCACATACCTCTTCCCCACACCTCCTTCCCACACCAGTTTTCCAGTTGTGTTCCTTCCTATTCATTGACCATCCAGCCAAGCCTTTAGCCACAGCCCATGAACCAATATACAGTCTCAGATTTGACCATTTCTCCTTCCAGGAAAACTGAACAGCCAGGTGCGCTGCTCGATATTCTGCCCATTGGGAGGATTTTCCCTCACCACTGTCCTTTGGGGAGATCCCAGAAAGGGACTATAATGCTGCTGCTGTCCACTTATGAATGGCACCTGCATATCATACATAGCCATTAGTAAACCAGCTTGAATTTTCTGTTCCTCAGTCAACTTTTCATAAGGAATGCCCCAGGAGGCCATAGTTGTAGACAGGAGAAGGCAGATACTGTGATAGGAGTGGAGATTATGGGCATATGAGCCACTTCGTCATGTAGCTTACCTGTACCCTCAGGCCCTACTCTGGCTTGATCTTGTATATACCACTTCCACTTAATGATGGAGTGTTCTGTGCACATCCAACTCAATGACTCTCTGGGTCAGACAATACCCAGTTCATGATGGGCAGCTCAGGTCTCATGGTGACCTGGTGGCCCACGGTGAGGTGTTCAGTCTC
This sequence comes from Nesogale talazaci, assembly GCA_004026705.1. Classification (NCBI taxonomy): domain Eukaryota; kingdom Metazoa; phylum Chordata; class Mammalia; order Afrosoricida; family Tenrecidae; genus Nesogale; species Nesogale talazaci. The sequence goes on from PVJH01015494.1 coordinate 52,984, forward strand.
CACTAAAGTTCAGTAACTGGCTAAAAGCTGGTTTTCAAAAGGGGAGTCGTTGTCTGCAGAGGATGGCAGGACTTTACTCCAAAATTCCAAGAGTCTACCATGTGATTCACCAGTAGGGTCCTGCCAAAGACTCCACACTGCATCTCTATCCTAACTTAATTATTATCGAAATGATCCCATTGATTTGAAATATGCCTATAAGCATCAAGCCAGGGCCTCCTGCCAGCCATTTTGATCTAATAGCCATTTTCACTAAGCAGCATGCTCTCTGAGAAAATTCAAGGGGCAATTTTGTTTCCTGAGCTCAAAGCAAAGATACCAAACAAACAAAAGAATAAAAATTTTAACTTTCCATATTATTTCCAGAAAACAACA
>PVJH01015495.1:0-53334 GCA_004026705.1 Nesogale talazaci
GGAGAAAGGAAGGTGGAAGAAAGTAATTGGGGAAGGGGGCAACCAACCCAGGGACAAGGGAACAACAAGTTAACTAAATTCAGTGGAGAGAAAGGCATAGGATGCCTACTGGGGTTTAATCCAGGGCAATGTAGCAACCAAGAATTATTAAACCCGAAGGAAGGCTAGGCATGATGGTGGGACAAAAAGAAAGTAAAACGAGAGAGAGGAAAGAATCAGGAGGCAAAGTATACTTACAGAGGTGTAAATACAGACATGTACATATGTAAATATATTATGTGTGTATGTGTGTGTGTATATATATATATATATATATAAAACAAGAGGGGAAAAGGACTATGTACTTATATCAATATGGTAAGAGTTAAGTTGCAGATGGACATTGGGTCTTAACTCAAGTACTCCTTCAACACAAGAACACTATGTAGAATCAGTCAAGCACTCTGTGACGCTCACTTACACGACACAATATTTGAAGACAAAATTGGTGCATAAGTAAATGTGGTGAAGAAAGTCGATACTGCCTGGCTATCAAAAGATATAGTATCTGGGGTCTTAAGAGTTTGAAGACAAACAAGTGGCCATCTAGCTCAGAAGCAACAAAGCCCATATGGAAGAAACACAGGAGGCTGTGTGATCAGGTACCAGGCATCTGAGTTCCAGAACAAAATCATACTCAGGGTTATTGGGGGTGGGTGTGGAGGCATGGAGTGGAGAACCAATGCCCAACTGTAGACAATTGGACTGTCAGTACAGAGTCACATGAACCAGTCAGATTGTAGTTTAGCACCAATGAAATGCACAACATTCCTCTAGTTCTTTGGTGCTTCCTTACCCCACTATCATGACCTCAATTCTACCTAACAAATTGGATTAGACTAGAACATGCACACTGCTACAGAGAAGAGCCAGCAACACAGGGAATCCAGGATAGATAAATGCCCCAGATTAGGGTGGAGGAAGAAATGGGGAATCAATCACAAATATCAACTTTAGCGCCCTCTCAGGGAATAAACAAAGGAAAAGTGGGTGAGGAGTGACAGCGGAAGATGTAAGATATGGAAATAATAACCTGTAGCTTATCAAAAATTCATGAGGGAAGGTGGGCGGGGGAGGGAGGGCTAAGAAATGGGAAGATGATATCAGGAATTCAAGTGGGAAGAGAATGCTTTGAAAATTATGATGGCAGCATATGTGTAAATGTGCTTGATACACTGGATACATATGTAGATTGAAATAAGAGATGTAAGAGCCCCCAATAAAAATGTTTAACATTCTTAAAGAAAGTAAATGTCTAGAAGGATAGTGATGGTAACATATGTACAAGTATGCTTGATACAATTCAAGTATGTTTTTTATGAGATTTAAGAACCCCCAAATAGGCTGAGCCTCGGTGGCGTAGTGGTTGTGCGCGGGACTGCGGCCCACTGGGATGGAGGTTCAATTCCGGCTCCCAGGAGCAAAGCCTGGGCCTCCTGCTCCCACCACCAGGGAAGTGATGCCTAAAAAAAAAAAAGAACCCCGAATAAAATCATTTAATAATAAAAAAGAAAAGAAAAATTAAAAAATGAGATTTTTTCTTTCTTAATCTACTCAATAATGTGAAATCACATGAGGTAGAATTGACTGTAAAACAATTAAAAAGTCTCAAAATACTGTAACACTTAAAATGCTCAAAACTTCAGACTGCACAGGAACCCCAGCCACTCCCCTAACTGAACACACTGTCTCTCTTTTACCCACTGATTGGCGTGATGTTTTTTTCCAAGTTATGTGAGCCCTAGGTTTTTGTAAGCATACCATCAGTTTTCAGTTCTCTATTTACTTTAGAGTACAATCTTTAAGTGTGATCTCTTCTTGATAGTCCCATAAATTCATACTGAGTAATGTTTTCTCCATTGTACAGTCACTTAAACCAATCACCACAAACTTGCATGAACACTGGTATGAATATAAATGCATAGTGTTTATTGACTAAGAAACAAATATTCAATGTTGCTGCTGCTATACACTTTTGAGCCATCTCTGATTCAAAATGACTTTGTGAACAAAACAGTGTCTTCCTTACCTTTATTATGTTTGAACCCATTTTTTAATCCATTGTCTCATTACATCTCAATTCCTCATTTGTTGTTGACCATAATATCCTCTTAGGGCATGATCCTTCATAATTTTGAATGTGTTGAAAGTATGTGAGGTAAAACACTCAGTTTTTTTTCTTTCAAGGACCTTTTAGGCTGTACATTTTCCAAAATATGTTTGATTTTTCTCAGGTTCTCTCTGGTATTTCAAAATTATTCACCTTCAATATATTTCTGTCTTCTATATTTATTGTCCAACTTCCTCAAAGTGACCTCTTTGCTAACACTTTTTAGTGGCCTTTTGCAGTAGATTTGCCTAATGCCTCTTATTTTTTTAATGCCACTGCTGGAGGCATTAAATGATAAATCTAAAATTAAATCCTTGGAAGCTACCATATTTTCTGTGCTTTTCATGATAGTGTGAGTGTTTTTGCTTTCTGTAGGAAGTATAAACTAAATGAAGGATATATTATTTGATCTTCAAACATAAATTACTTCTAGTCCTCTCCACATTTAGCAAGCAAGGTTGTGCCTTCCAAATATTAGGGTTAAGCTTCCTCCAATGCTGATGCCTAATTATTCTTTATATAATCCTGCTTCTTGAATAATTTACTTTGCAAGTATATTAAATAAATATGAAGAAAGGAAACAATTGAGGCACAAATCTTCTAGGATTTTTAAACCATATCTCCTTGTTCAGTTAAAAGTGTCTTTGGTTTATGCAGAAGTTTATCATGAGCATTAATTTTTTCAAGCTATAATGAATATATCGTACAATTCACTAGTTGATCATATGAAGACAGAATATATAATCATTATCACAATCAACTTTGTACTTTTCTCTTCCTTCTTGTACTCATTGATATTTACCGCTCGCTCCCTTAGCCCCATCTGTACCTTCCGTGTCCTCATGCAATCATCAATCCAGCTACTGTGTTCATAGTTCTACCCTTTCCATATAAAGATACAAAATAAAATGATTCATTTAAAAAAGGGGGGGAAGGAAAAAAGAAAGGTTTTTTTGTTTATTTGTTTGCTTTTCAAAGAGGAGCCTGTACCAAGGGCTCAAGTGGAAAATGTTGGGAAATGTATGTGGAAACATGTGTGCAAATGTGCTTGATACAAATGATGTACTGAATGTTGTAGTAGCTGTAAGAGCCCCCAATAAAATTTTTAAAAAAGAAAGAAAGAAATAAAAAAATACAAAATAAAGAAGAAAAAAAAAGATATGGACTCAGGAACACTGACAATATAAACAGGTAAATAACTCAATCTAAGAGAAAAACAATATTTTTAAAATTAGAATAAATTCAAATCGAGTCCAAAATGAAATCAAAGTCTAAGGTGGTGAACTCCAGTTTAAGTACAACTGCTAAAATCTACTTTACAATGAATACTTGTTGTCCGATATTAGGACAATTAATATTCCTAGCTTAGGTGCATTATTGATTCACCAGGGACTCAATATTTTGAGACTACCACTACCATCATATCTTTCCACAAATCAAGTGTTTCAAATTTAAGCACTGATCCCACTCCCTCATCCTATTTGGATGTTATAAGAAAACCTTGTACACCCAAAGTAGTGCGCTTCTTTCCTGTGAACTTAGCTGATTCCTCATTAGATGGCTGCTGGTTTTTGAGATAAGCCTTTAAGAACACAGACAATATTTTTTCCAGATACCCCGTCACCATCTTCTTTATTCCCCACCCTTTGCTCTGGCACTTATTACTTCAAATCTCTTGATGAAACCTAGTGTCAGGCATGGTTATGTCATAAGAACTAATTTGGTATATCAGGGTTATAGTCAAGAGAGAAACCAAAATATATTCATTTAACTAGAATTTCTATAAGGCCCTGGGTCCGTTTGGAGTTACTATTATCATTTTGTTGACTGCATAGAATGTCTTTCCCATAGGGCTTAAGGCAGCTCTGTAGACAGTAACATTATTGTAGTCAGTGGTAAGACACTATTGAGCACAGGATTGTGTGCATGTGTAAAACTTATCACATTCCAATATATGAATTGCTTATACATGATTTACATGAGGGTTGGAGACATAGGAACACTTTCAGTAATAATCATTTCTAGTAGATGAACACATGAGACGTCTTGGACTTGACTGGAGTGTCTTCTTGATATGTAGCTATTTGTAATATAGCTCCTTATTTATAAGATGAATGTAACTGGATTTGTTTCTCTAGACTCCCTTGCCTAATACACTGCTATTTGGGAGGAAATAGTTGATCTTCTCCTCATCCCCTTGACATGGGAAATTTATCCTACTTATAAGAAAGTCACCTCTCTTGAGGTGCTTTATAATGTGTTCTAATGAGGGTGTGATATACAGTTAACCAGAGCTGCCTTATTGCTTGGGGGGAACCAGAGCAGTAGATTACATGGTCTGGGAACCAGATAATGTCATTGTCTTAGTTTTTACTTATGGTAGTGAACCCATTATATTAGTCCTCTTAAAATCAACTCATTAACCATATTAGTTTACAGATTATTCCATGTCCTGAAGCGTTTAGGTTTTCACAACCATTTTAAAGGGTGCATAGTATTTCATTGCTTGTAGGTACCACAAGTTCTTTATCCATTCTTTAACTGGTGAGCATTTGAGCACTCTCCAGCATCTTGTTATTGTGAACTGCCCTGCTATGAACACACAAGAGACTATGTCTATCCCTGTTTTTACTCTTCCCTCTTTGGGTGATATACCCAGCAAAGTTATTGCCAAGTGGTGTGCTATTTCTATTTCCAGCTATTTCAGGGAGCATCATATCATTTTCCCCAATGGTATTACAGGCTTATAATCCTACCAGCAGTCTCTGAGAGTTCCTATCTCTCCACACACTCTGTAACTTTTTGTTGTCCTCAGTTGTTTTAGTGTGTGTGTTTCCTGTTGTGGGTGCAAGGTGATAGCTCATTGTTATTTTGTATTTTCTTACTAATAATGAGCCTTTCCAAAAGTGTTTGTCAGACACGTGAGGGCCTTCTTTGGTAAATCCTCTGTTCTTCTTCTTTGACCATTTTTAAATTGGATTATTTTTATATTTTAGTGATTGTCCATTTTGTCAATGCTTATTTCCCCAAAATTTATGTATTCTCATATTACTATTTTGATGAAATCTTTTATGTGTATGTTTCTTATTTGGCGGCATCACTGCCCTCTGGTGGTCATGGGAGGAGTGTTTCTTATTTTTAATAAACCCCAATGATCTATTTTGTCTTCTGCTGTAATAGTCATCTAATTCACATTCTCAGTGGAAATGTTTTCAGTTTTTCCCCATTGAGTGTGATGTTGGCTATTGGATTCTCATTTATGTTGAAGAATTTTCTTTCTATTCCTGGTGGATATTGTCAAATTCCTTTTTTTGTATATTGATGGGATCATATGACTATTATTCTTTGTATTGTTTAAGTGGTCATTTACACTAATTGCTTATCAAATAGTGAACTATCCTTGGATCCCTGGTGTGAATCACCCTTGTTCCCTGGTAGGAATCCCACTTGATTGCAGTGTATTATTATTATTATTATTATTATTATTATTATTATTATTATTTGATATGCTTTTTGAATTGATTAGCTGAATTTTTGAGAATATTTACTTCTATGTTCATATTTTCTCCAGGTTTTTTGTTAAATTAATCACATATGAGCAAGAGCCAATGGTGCTGAAGGAAGAAGTTCAAACTGCACTGAACACATTTACCCAAAACAAAACTCCATGATTGAATGGAATACCCATTGAAATGAATCAGCAAGCTGAAGAACCACTGAAAGGATTTACTCATCTAGTCTCCCAGACTTGGAAGCTAACTGACTGGAAGAGATCCATATTTGTGGTCATTTCAATAAAAGGTGTCCCAACAGAATACTTAATTATATAACAATATCACTGATATTTCACACAAATGAAATTTTGCTTTAGTTAATCCAGCAATGGTTGCAGCAACACATTGACTAGGAAATGCCAGGAGTTCAGGCCAGGGCAGAAAAGGCTACGAAACAAAGGATATCATTGGTAATGTCAGATGGAACTTAGCTCAAAGCAAAGGAAAAATGTTTGTTAGTATTCCATTGACTATGAGAAAGCATTTGACGATGAAGTCCATAAAATGTTTACAATGTTGAGAGGGATGGAAATTCCAGAACATTTCATTTCATTGTGTTCATTTGGAACTTCTACATGGATCATGGAATAGTTGTGCAAATAGAACAAAGAAATGTTGCATGCTTTAAAATCTGGAAAGATGTGTGTCACGGTTGCATCCTCTCACCAAACTTATTCAATCTATATGTTGAACAAATATCAGAGAAGTTGTATTACAGGGGGAAAACAGTGAGGCATCAGCCTCAGAGGAAGGCTTATTAAAACCTATGATATAAACCAGATGACACAAACTAACTTGCTGAAAAGGGGGTGGGGGGGGACTTGAAGCACTTGCTGATGAAGGTTGAGGATTGTAGCCTTCAGTATGGATTGCAACTCAAAGGAAAGAAGACCAAAATCTTCAAAACTTGCTCAACAGGTACCATCACAATAAATAGAAAAGGGACTGAAGCTATCAAGGATTTTGTCTTATGTGGATCCACAATCAGTGCTCATGGAAGCAGAAGCCAAGCTTACTGAGTTAGGTAGCATGAGTCTGTAGCACACACCCGCATTAGAGTAGTGAACAGCAAGGGCATTTCTATGAGGTCTATGGTGTGTCTGACCCAAGACATAGTATTTTTCATGGTGTCATATGCATGTGAAAGATGAGCATTGAATAAGGAAGGCCATAGAAAAAGAGATGCATTTTAATTGTGGTGCCTAGGAGAATAATGAAAGTACTGTGGACTTCTAAAAGGAAAAACTAAAGTGTACTGGAGGAAGTAAGGCTGAGTGCTTTTTAGAGACAGGGATGACAAGATTTCACCTTACAGGACTTGGACATATTGTCAGGAGAGACCAGCCCTGTAGAAAGACATCGTGTTTGGTGATGTGGAGGAGCAGTTAAAAGAGGAAGACCGTTGATGTAGATACTGTACCTGCAGCAATGGGCTCAAGCATGGGAACAATTGTCAGGAAGGCACAGGACCGTGAAGTGTTTCATTCTGTTGAGTACCAGCTAACTATGGGTTAGAACTGACATTATGGCATCCAACATCAACAGCAAAAAGTTCATTAGAGACATTGGTTTGTAATTTTCTGTCTTTGTTGGGTATTTGCCTGGTTTTAGTATCAGGGATATGCTCACCTCATAGAATGGGTTTGGAAGTTTTTGGTTTTTTGAAGATTCTAGAAAAATTATGCAAAATTGGTTCAGAGCTTCCCTGAAAGCTTGGTAGAATTTCCCTGTGAAGCCATCCAGTAGTGGACTTTTCTTGCTTGGGGGTTTCTTGATGAGTTTCTCGATTTCTCCTTCTGTTATGAGTCAGCTGAAGTTTCCTACATGTGCCTGCATTAATTTTGGCAGGTATTGTATTTCTAGGTATTTGTTCATTTCTTCTAGATCGTCATTTTTTTTGGAGTAAATCTTCTCACAGAAATTTATCATTATTGTATTATTTCATTTGGATCTTTTATGATGTCTCCCTTTTCATATCTAATTCTAAAACTGCATCTTCTCTTTATTTTCCTTGGTGAAGTCTTCCAAGTTTAACAAATGTGTTGATCCTTTCAAAGAACCAACTTTTTTGTCTTGTTGAATTTTTCCACTCTTTTTCTGGTTCATTTGTTATGTTCTAATTGCTATGATTCCCACGGCCTTCACTTATTGGAGGATATATATACTGTTGCCCTATTTTAATTGAGATATTGTGATAAATGTTGATTTTGTTTTTCTCTTTTTTTTCCATGCAATAGTAAGTTGCCATTTGGTAGTTATTTTTTGTGGTGTCCCAAAGGTTTTGCTATGTTGTGTTACCTTTATCATTTCTTTCAAAGAATGTATTAGTTATATTTCTTATTTGGATTTTCACCCAGTTGTTTTTGCTAAGTTTGTGTTACTCTTTCTTTATATTTTTCTTTTTATGCCCCTGTTCTTCCTACATTTAGTTTCAGTTTTATAGCTTTGTGATTGGAAAATTGTTTGTTAATTGTTTGTTAATTGTGCTTAAAATTGTTAAAAAAAATTCTTTTGTGAATTAATATGGGATATATATTAAAGGATGTACCATGTGCATTGGAGAAGAATGTAGATTTTATTGTTATCTGTTAGTTTGCTATATTTATATCTAGCACAGATTGAGAACTGTTGTTCTAAAGGAAGGACACCATCACTAGGAAAGTAATCAAAAAGATTCAGAAGAGCTGAAAAACACAATAAACCAGCTATATCTCATACATCAGTGGTTCTCAAATTTTGGGTCACCACCCACTTGGTGGTTAAACAACCCTTTCACAGGGGTGGCAAGATTTGTAACAGTAGAAAAATTATTGTTATGAAGTAGCAATGAAAATCATGTTATGGTTGGGGGAGTCACCACAACATGAAAAAGTGTATTAAAGTATGATGGGCAGGTTTGTTGTGGCAGCATGGCCACAGAAGATTGGTGGGTCTGTTGTGATGGCACAACCAATGAACACATGGGATGAATTGAAGGGCAGAGAAAGGAAGGGCTCAGCAAGTCCCGCCCTCTCTTTCTTGCTTTCAGATCTTCAGACCAGAGAGCTGCCTTGTTCATCCTGTGCCTCAACCTCCAAGCAACACTACTTTTGGGACACCTAATCGTGGACTGTGGAGCTGTGAGTTGAGGTTCCTTCAAGTCCTGCTTTGTCACATTCCTGGTATATACATCTCTTGAGCTGGGGACTGTTGGACTCTGTCACCTGGCTGACTGTTGGCAAGCTTTCCTGTTTGCTGCCTGTGACCAGATAGCCTAAATTGCTCTACAGAGGACTACTCAGCGGCCCTCAAGACTTGAAGGACTGCCAGTCTTTTAGCTGTCTCATGCAAGTGAGTTTCACCAAGCACTTTGTACTGCTTTATAGATTACTTAACTGTTTCTTATCTTATATAGTCTTATATACTTATATACTCTTCTTTCTATATAAATATATAAAGAGAATTACTAGTGTCCTGGTTTTATTTCTCTAGAGAATCCTCTCTGACACATAAAGGATAGCAGCATTAGGAAGGTTGAGAAGCATTGCATTAGAGTGACACACTGAAGACAGGTACTATTATTTTAGAGATACTCATCTGTCCAACTTTGTAAGGATTTGTTTTTATCTTTCAAGTTTCTTTCATTAGATGCTTATATTTTAATGATGACTATATATTTCTGGTCTGTTGTTCTTTGCTTGGTTCATAGTGTCCATTCCTACCTCTCATTATATTATTTGCTTTACTTTGAAGTTTTTTAAAAACCTGTGTCTATGTATGCACACGCACATGCATGTTTGTTTTGGTGGCACTGCCACTCCTCTAACTATGCTCTATTTGAAGTGCTTTTCCATTGGGTAGGCTCATTCTGGGGTTGCTGCCTCACATGATGCTCTCAGATTGGGGGGCTGCTGTTGACATTTTTACTATAATGATGCAATAAGTGTGCTTTGTAATGCTGGTCTTGTTTTATTAATTCCTTTATACTTACTTATTTTGAAAATACCTTTATTTCTCGCTAGTGCATAAGGAATAATTTGGCAGGATTTAAGGTTCCTGGTGGATAATTTTTTTCCTTCAAAATCTGGTATATGTGTCTCCATTGTCTTTATTCCTGCATGGCTTCTTCTTGGAACACTGGTTAGAGACATAAGAGCTTTCATTTTCAAGTGACTGATCATTTGTCCTTAGCTGCCTGCAGAAGCGTCTGCTTTTCCTCAAAGTCGCGTCGTCGGCCTATGACATGTCTCAAGTTTCTTTCCTCCAGAGTCTGTTGCATTTGCATGTCTAGAATAGCTATTTTCTTCTCCTTTTTGATATTGGGATAATTTTGCACCATCAGTCTTCATACTATTTTCTCTCTACATTTTGTTTATTTTTTCTTGTTTAGGAATCTCAAAGAGACAGATTTAATTTTTATCTCAATGTTGTCCTGCTTTATTCTCAAGCTTTCTTAAAATTCTTTTACTTTTTTGTTTGATTGTTTCCCTTGTCAACTATAGTCAGATTTTTTGTCCTAAAATACTACTCTTAAAATGGTGATGGTAGCATAGGTGCAAATGTGCTTGAAATACTGGATGAACATATGAATTGGGAAAAGAGATGTAAGAGCTCCCAATTAAAAGTATTCAATAATAATAAAATTCAATGATTTTGTATATTTCCAATATATGTCAGAGGTCTTTTACTGAGCTACTATTTCTGTTATCGAATTGTTTTTCTTCTCTGTTTCCTTTGCATGTTAGATTCTTATTTTTTCAATTCTTTCTATTATTTTCATAACTGTTCTCCATATTTCTTGAAGAGCTCTAAACATTATTCCTTTAAATTGTATTTCTGGTTGTTCCAGGATCTCTTTTTCAGAGTATTCCTTTGCATTTATGTGTCTCAGTTGTTTGATCTTGTTTTCTTTGGTTTTGGTGGGTTGTGCTAGTCTGGGTAGACTACAGAAACAAATCCTGAGAAATTCATGTGTACATAAGAGAGAGTTTGGGGGTTGAGCCCCAGTGGGGTAGTGGTTGTGTGCAGGACTGTGACCCACAAGATTGGTTCAAATCCAGCATCAGTTCTCCAGGAGCAAAGCTGGACTTGTTACTCCCACAGGGCAGTGATGCCGCCCACCCCCCCCCAAAAAAAAAATAGAGAGCTTTATATAAATGGTAAGTGTACTTTAAGGGAGCATCCCAACCCAAAGCTGTCCAAGCCTATAAGTCCAACATTAGCCCAGATGGCTGACCCTGGTCAGCAAAGCCCTTCTCCATCTCACAAAACACACAATAAAACTGACTACAGGAGAAAAGTCGAATCAGTGAGCGTGTAAGCATCTCAGTGCTGGAAGGGACCTCAATGTGGCTATTCCAGCACCCACGGCTGCCTCAGGGTAGGTCCATGTGGCTTTTCCTCAGGGATGTCTCTCAGGAATTGAGTCTTGCCAGTGAAGGCAACATACACAGGTCCAGCCATCAGAGAACCAGAGACCAGAGAATCAGAAAGGCAAGGCTCATTGAGCCATTTGTCTCTCAGCCCTTCAATTAATTTCACACATGGTTATTGGCCAGGCAGGCACAATAAACCTTAACAATTACAGAGTTTCTACATTGCTGTTGCTTGCTTCTTCTGTGGCATAGGCACAGCTATTACTGGTGTGTGTGGTTGCTTGGTGGTTGTGTTAGTCCAGGTTGACAAGAGAAACAAAGACAAAGAGACTCACACGTGTCTAAGAGAGAGCTTTATCTCAAAGAGTAATCACATATTCAGAAAACATCCCAACCCAGTCCAGATCAAGACCATAAGTCCAATATTTGCCCTTACGTCTGACACCAGAGAAGAGAACTATGCCCACACAGAGGTCTCATTGACTCTCCAGATTGACAGGCTAGGCTCCACCCCTACATTCTTAATCCCAAATCGACACTAGATTAGATGACTGACACATAGCGCATATGGAATTAATTCCACCAGGCCAGACTGTTAATCAAGGTTTCTATTTAGAGGTTCTGAAAAGATTACATAACAGTGTGTAAGAGAAAAGGCCTGGTTTGTGTCAGATGGGGAACTGGCTTTCCCATGACTATGTGCTTGCTCGCGCAGCTATCTTTGTGTGCCAGTGTTGAGCAGGCAGCATGCTTCTCTTGCCCTACACTTCTTACCTTGTCTTGTGCAACTTCTTTTTCTCTCTATGAATGTAGAAGTACAGGAAAGGGCAGCAATTTGACAAGACAGAAGTGGTGAAGGGAGAAAAAGACACCAATGGAGGTACTATCATCCATCCAAACTGATGAGTTGAAAAAAATGTTTCCAAGAAGGGAATTGCAGAGTTGGCAAATGTATTAAGTGTAATGGAGAATACTTTGAAGGTGATAAGCTTGTTTTGTAAAAACATTTAAATACATAGCTTGAAAAAATTCTATTTTTTTTTTTTGGAATAATCCTTCTTATAGACTTGTCTGTCATTTGGATACAAATTGAGCTATGGGAGCTGAGTTCAGTTCCATGCCAGAAGATGTGTAAAGGGTAGATTTGGGAGGAGTCCACCAGTCTCTATCTGACTGGTCTGATGGGTAGGCTTGTTATGCCAACATGGCCACAGAAGATAAGTCTGTTGTGACAGCACGACCAATGAACACATGGGATGAATTGGAGGGTGGAGATAGGAAGGGCTCAGCGATTCCCACACTGGCTCTCTTGCTCTTGGATCTTCGGACCAGACAGCTGTCTTGTTCGTCCTGTTCCTCGATCTCCAAGCAACACTACCCATGGACCAAGCAACACTCCCCGTGGGACACCTAATCATGGACTGTGGAGCTGTGAGTTGAGGTTCCGTCAAGCTCTGCTTTGCCACACTGTGAATTATATATCTCTTTAGCTGGGGAATGTTGGACCCTGTCATCTGGATAACTGTTGGTGACCTGCTTTGCTGTTTGTTGCTTGTGGCCAGATAGCCTGGATAGCCCTACAGAATTGCCCTTGGAATTGCCCTCAAGACTCAAAGGACTTCCAGTTTACTAGCTGTCTCACACAAGTGAGTTGCACTACAGAATTGCCCTACAGAATTGCCCTCAGTGGCCCTCAAGACTCAGAGGACTGCTAGTCTACTAGCTGTCTCACACAAGTGAGTTGTACCGAGTCATTTGTACTGCTTTATAGATTAATTGACTGTTTATTTCTTATCTTATATTATCCTTTTATCTATATAAATATATAAGAGAATTACTAGTGCCCTGGTTTTGTTTCTCTAGAGAACCCTATCTAACACAGACTGGTAAGCCTGATTTTTATTATAATTTTAAGTTTTATTTAACATATGTCTCTCACTTTATCCAGGTTTCACTGGTGAGTAGTAGGAGTCAGTCTTCATCCAGTTATTCTGATCTCAAGGTCTTAAAGGCTGATCCAATCCATTGTTCCCTTGAATCTGTGACTTTTTCCACTCACTCATTATTTATTGCTCCAAAGAGAGGCCACTAATTGCCCCTTAGAGAGCCACTCATAAACTTTTAAGATGCCAAACACTAATCACCAAAGTGCTGTGGAGAATATCATCTTTCTGTACCATTGACAACTTATGTAAATGCCCCCATAAACTAAGGTTCTGAGTCCTCTGGCCCAGTGACTTGTTTTTCAGACTTTGGTTATTACTGATAAGTTTTCATAACTCTTCCTCCTTATACTCTATTGTGTTTATAGATATATCTGTACTGCATATAACTACACATGTAGAACTATCCTCTGTCAAGCATATATATATGTATATATATATTATTCCCATTCACCTTCCTACTCCTGTTCACCATGAGCACCTATTTAATTATTCATTCGTAGATTGCTGTTATTGCTGTTACTGCAAGAATGTGTATGTAATGATTCCTGTCTTTCTGCATATATTCTTCTGAGATCCTCCTTAGCCTTGCTCATTCGGGGCTGCCCTCTCCCTTATTGCATACTGCGTTCCCTTTTAGCCAACACGGTTATTGGTCTCCTTGCGTTTCCCAACCTGACCCATAGTAAGCTTCAAAGAATGATTCCTTCTTCATGTCAATGTTTTTGACTGTTTACAGTTTTGATCCCAGGCAGTGTTTATCCTGTTGGGGCCGACTAATTTCAGAAGGTGAATTGTCCTCAGGTTTCCCATTATGTAAAGTGTTTTGCAGTTCCATTGTTGCATATTTTTCCATTGTGAGAATGTGCCATCATTTGTTTATCCACTTATCTCTTTATGGGCACTTATGCTTTTCACATCTTTTTGAAGTGGTGAATAATCTTGATAACAATATGGTTATACTTCATGTCTTCTTTTAACTAAGCAGTATTGCACTGAATATACCTCATTTTGTTTCTCAATTCATCATTAAATGGGAACCTGGACACAAATGCTCAGTTTTCAGAGGAAGCCTTATAATTAATGGAGTGAATTTTTGAGAATGTACAATAGTCAATATGAAGATGTTGTCAGAGCACAAGCAAAACAGATGTAGCAAAACACATTTTAGACTACTTCATATATGTATTAATTTCCTAGTTCCTCGTCCTCCTCCACACCTCGGATAAACAGCAGAATCCTTTCATCTAGACAGATTTGAAGTGGAATTATGGAATATTTGTCTTTAGTGTCTGGGTTATTTGACTGGCACGTCAATGTGTGGTGTAAATAGCAAAACTTTACTTAGCTTTATTGTGCAAGGCATTTCACTGTTTTTGTTTTGTGTGATTTTGCTTTATTAATCCATTTGTTGATGGATATTTGGTATTTTTCTTAACTCTTGTTTTCCATTGTGGCTGCAAAATTTTACATTTGATATTCCACATATCAGCTGAGTTTTGGATGAGATATTATTATTCAAAATTATAAATGATAAAATTACCTTTCCAGAAGGTCCAATATTGTTTGCTTTATATGGTAATGTATTTTTTACTTTAAAGATGATATGAGGATGAGCAACACACTTTCTTCAGTGATAGAATTCACTAAAGCTTTTTCCTAGAGAAATAAACATGAAGGTGTAGGCTTCATTTTCATGATAATATGAAGAATTGCCCAAAATAACTTGGTACAAAGGGAGTATAGAAAATTGCTATTTGTCAACATGTACTCAGATGATTGAAGTCCTTCAGGAATGTTATTTTCTCTATGAAATAAACTAACTCCAGCTAAATTGGTAAAGTTTAAAAGAAACGATGATCGCTTGATGGTTTGAAAGAGTAACCATTAATACAAACAGAAAGCCAATTTGAGAAAAAGAATTTTGCATAGTGCATGAGGCTTACTAGCTTTCAAAACCAAGAATTTGTATATCCACTCAAAAATGTAAAGTTACATTCAACTGTATGTTGGTGGTGGGAATAAGGAAATATTTCAAAAAATTCAGCACTATGATTATGAAGTTATGCCAGGCAGATAATATGCAAAGAATTTATCACCAACTTACATTAAAGAATGACAACAAAGGAGTTGAGAATGTGCTTCAGACTGAGAATCTAAATTCATGCAAAATAAAAAAAAAACAAGAGAGAAATGAGATATTTGTACATAAAAGAATCAAAGAAATGTGAAGCTAAGAAGGATAAGAAACCAATAAAATGGTTGGAGTAAAATGGAAGATCAGGACAAATATAAAGTTCTGACTAACGAGCACAACACATCAATAGTCCAAAAGTAAACTAATTTATCACTAACAGCAAGTTAACTGTCTGACTAAATGGCTAAATCTGAGTGCAAATGAATGCCATTGGAATAAGTCATCAAAATGAAGATTAATTCATGTGCCTATATTAGAGATACTTAGAGTAATGGCAAAGTTAATGTAGAAGAAAACTCTGATGTCATCATTACTTTTATTGAATAAGAGAAAGTATCCATCAGAACATTGTAAATTAAATATAAATTAACTTAACTATATGGCAAGAATTTTGAATGTATTATTTTCTTAATTAAATTTTGGATGTGTGTGCAGCAGTACTGCTATTTATTTTTGTTCACCAAACAGAAACTCGTTTCAAATTAAAACATCATTCTCAGTTTCTCCTTTTGCCCTAATACAGAGGTGCTCAATTCATCGATTGCACTCTACTAGTCGATTGCAAATGTAGTGTGGGTAGATCTCATGGCATTAAAAAAATAGACGTAAGTCTATCATCAACTCTGTCACTGAATTGATATGCAGCACATCCAGTCAGAGGCAATCTTTGGTGTTAAAAATGCATCTGCAAACAACTGTGCTAAGTGCAGCAAAATTGGCAAGATAAGTATCACCAATTTTTAGACCTTTTTTCTTTCTCAAACATAAGAAAGGGTATTAAAATGAGTGAGGGAGGTGCACCATGTCAGAAGACAAAAACCATACCACTTTCATAAGGAATGGGAGGTTTTGACACTACAAGCTGACTGCATGAACAGTTCTGGAACTTACTTGCAGAGGAAAAGTACCTAAACATGAGAAAATATGCTTCTTCCTTGACTACATGATTTGGCTCTACTTATTTATATGTCAGCCTTTTCCAACATAATGATCATTAAGTCCAAGTACCTGCCATTCCACCATAACTGATGATCATTTGGAAAGATGTTTGAGGCAGACTGTCAGCAGCTACTGTCCGGATTATGCATCCCTGGTTCATTCCTTTCAATACAAGTCATCAGAGTCAACTCAGGTAATGACAAAAAAGGTACATAGTTAATTTTGTTGTGCTGTGCAATATGGATTCATGCATATTATGCAAGGCACACAAACATACATTGTACATATAAAGAATTCCCAATGTATTTATAAATAAGTATAAGATAAATAAATAAAAATATATGTTTTTCACTTTTGGAGTTGGTGGATCATTTTGACTTGATCATTTAATAAGTAGCTCTCATACTGAAAAAGTATGCATACTCCTGCCCCAATTCCTCATAATCACTAATTTGACACCCCAATACTCTAAATTTGCTATAAGATATTATTATTTAATTAAAATCATTTTATTAGGGGCTCATACATCATTTTTCATAATGCATAGATACATATACTGTCAAGCACCTTCATATGTCTGCTGTTGTTATCATTATCCAAATTTTCACTTTTCCAATTGATCCCTTGATATCAGCGTCCCATCCTTTCCCTTCTGTCCCTTCTCTCCCTCCCTCACCAACCCTCAATACTTTATAAATTATTATTGCTCTGTTATATCTTACACTGCCTGACCACTCCCTCAGCCCTCTCTTTGATGTATGACCTCCAGATAGGAGGTTATGTGTATATCCTTGTAATTGGTTCCATCTCTCTACCCCACCTTATCTCTACCCATCCAGAAACTCCAGTCTCACCACTGGCCCCAAGCGGCTCACCTGTCCTGGGTTCCCCACATCTGCAGCTCCCCTCTCTCCCAGTGTGCCTTCTCCAGTCCAGCTGGGTTTGCAATGTAGAGTTGGAGCCAGGATAGTTGGGGGAGGAAGCCTTCAGGAACTAGAGGAAAGTTTTATGCTTCATCACTGCCTCACTGCACCTTGATTCGTCTTTCTCTTCCCCATGACTCTCCTGTAAAGGGGTGACCAATTACCTACCAGTGGGCCTTAGGTCTCCACCCTGCTCTCCCCATCATTTGTAATTATGTGATTCTTGTTCTTTGATGCTTAATACGTACTCCCTTCAGCCCCTCTAAATCACACAGGCTGGTGTGCTTCTTCCTGTGGGCTTTGCTGCTTCTGCGTTGAATGTCCGCTCATTTATTTTCAAGTCTTTGATACTCCAGATATTTTATCATTTGGTATCTGGGCACCATCTGTTTCTTCCACTGTTTTTGCCTTTGTATCCATTTGTCTTCAGTGATCACATCAGGAATCACCTGATCAATTGATTTTGATTTTTGTTCTTTGATGCCTGATACCTGATTGTTTCAACAATACCAACAAGAAAGACTAGAAAAGACCAGAAAAAAAGTAAGAAAAATAGATAATTTTGTGACTGAGGTCTGATTACAAAAAGGTGTTCTCCACTACTTTTACTATTATAAAGAGAATATAGAAGAAGTACACAGAAATATTGTGTGGCAATTATATATATATACATATATATATAATAGCATAAGCAGTTATATTTGCATAGTAATTAAAGAAAGTATGCACAGACACATAGAGGTTAGCTTGGGAATTTTCCTTAAAATTCTATTTTCACTCACTGCCATAGATGAGAGAATATTTGTTTTATATTAGCAAAGTTAGCAAAGCCTAAAATAATATATTTCTAAGGGAACATGAGTCTCCAGACCAGCCTCTTCAGTCATGTACAGGTTGAACATATCATACCTTAGACACCAGATGAATTCTTCCAGGAAGTAGTATAAAGTTTTATTAATCCAAATATAATTCTTCATTTATGGTGAATCATAACTGATTTCACAAGAGATGAAAGTCAAAGATACTGTTGCAGCCACTATATGCCAATTAGAAAATAGCCAGCTTTTTCTTCCTGGAGGCCATGAAATTGTATGTTAGTTATAACTTGACCTTTTCTTAACTCTAGTAAATCCTATATAGCCTCAACCAATCATGTTATCCTATCCATTTTGCCAGTGAAACTGACTAAAATTAGAGACATAAACTATCTGAGGAGATGCAGTTTCTGCAAAATGTTTCTTATTCCCTAGGGACAGATAAAGAAGAAAAATATGCCTTTCTTTTTTATCTATACATGGTATCTAAAAATGCACTTTTTTAACCAGGAGAAGAATATGTGGGAGATGATTCAGAGAAAGATGAATGGAATACTGTTTTGATGATATCATTAAGTCACCGAATTGACCAAGCATCAAACAACACTTTTTCACACATCTAGTTATATGAGATAATAAAGCATCTATTGTTTAAGCCATTTAGACTTTTCATTTTCTTGTGGATGAAAGCATCCTAAAGAAAGTCATTTTCAACTTATTTTATTATTATGACTTCAAAACATTGTAAGTAAAAACTATTATATAAAGAGAGTGAAGAATCATCTCTCTATTTGAGTGAAGCACTCAGTGTTTTTAAAGCATTTTACAGCAAATTTATTAGCAATTCTTCCCAACTGCTATGTAAGATAAGGTCAATGTTCTCATAATTTTAACTATAGACCAGGCAAGATAAAGAGAGATCAAGGAGTTTATCTAAAGTAGTCCAGCAAACTGATGGAGTAATTTCCAGCTGCTAGACAACAACTCTTAAAACATAACTGCCCTGCCTCTTTTTCTTGGCTGTGGTTCACCTCTTGGTCAACCTTACTGGTCATCCAAAACACGACGCATCTCCTCTTATTACCTGGCCAGTGTTTTGTGGTAGATTCAAGGAGGTGCTGGAAAAAACTTTTAAACTTACAGTTTTCCTCTAGGCTAAAGGACTTCAAGAATTAGCCTGTGTCATATCCTTACTTAGCTTAATGCCCCTGTTTAACATTTATATAGGATTCTGATTACTGGGGAAGAAATATCCCTAGCTTCAACTGACATTTTGACATAGGTTTAAGTAGTTATGTAAGGGATTATTTCAGCTTTGTCAAAATGACAAAGAATGCTACTAATTGTAGAGCAATCTTTCTACATTTCAACATTGTTCTCTTTTAATACTGTCATTGCTTTCATTAAAATAAAAATCCAAAAGAAGGTTAGTTAATATTGAATAAAAACAGAAGTCAAAAATTCTATCCTTAGATTATTCCCTCATGAAGTTATTTCCATTTTTAATTCTTATTAATATTTCATTATTCCTTTTATTTATTCTGTCAAAATTTCAATCTTTAACTACTTTACTTCAATGGGACTCAAATAAGCAATGTTTCATTCCAAATAATAAAAACTACATTAAGTGTACTGTTAGTTACAATTTATTTTCATCAATAATAATTTCAGAGAAAAAGTCAGTTTTAAACAATTTCAATAACTTTTATTTTATTATCTTATGCCTATGAAAATAGTCTAGAAGGAACTGACTCTCAGGAAGACTGAGTTAAACATGCTAATTTAGAACTGCAGAAATATAATTATATTAGAATATTAAAAATATTAGTGGATATGCACTATCTAGAATCTACACTTCACTAATAGATGAACACAACACAAGACTTCATTGTGTATTTTTGCCCATATTATCCTGTGGTCAATTGGTTTCAAATAATCTGTTTAAAATGTGTTTTGCTGTGTTGTTATTGAAATTATACACAACAAAAGATATGCTTTTTCAACAATATCTAAAAGTAAGTTTCTGTGAAATGATTGTGTATGCTCCAAAAGTTAGAAAACCATACTTTCCAAGTTATTACAGTACTATTAACATAGATTTATCTATAAACTTACTATAAATAAAAACATCATGACTTTCTATACAGTACAAGCAATTGAGAGCAGTTATTATATCTTTCTATTTTTTATATAAAGCCCTAATGGTCTGAGAGTTAAGTGTTCATCTGCTAATCACAAAATTCAGCAGTTCAAACCCACTAGCTGCTCTTTCTGAAAAAAAATTGAGATTATGCTCATGTAAAATTTACACAGAGGGCAAATAAAACAAATAATACAAAAACTGATATTGTTACAAAGTCAATGTCAACCCATAGTAACCATAATTATACCCTAAAGGCAGTTATATTTTTTCTATAGTGTTTCTTTGAATCAGTTCTATTCAGTGGCACACACACACAAAATGTTTATATATGATACTATTTCCCAAATAGAGCCTAGGTAACTGAATCTCTTTTAGAGGAAACTTCTTATAAACAAGTGGCAAACAGCAAGCAATATATTAATGATAGGCAAAGTAGAAAGTAAAAAGTAGTAGTAAGTGGAGGCAAAATTACTTTCAATTTTTTTTAATTTTACCTAAAATTTAGTAAGCTGAAGTAGAATAGAAACCTATGTTTGCAGAAAGAAATAAAACACAAGTAAATAGCAATAAATTAAATTGATACCATTTAAAAAATTATGCCATGCATCAGACATGATCAATCATTTAAATATATATTATTAGTGCTTATAAAACACCATGGATATTTGGTTCCTATTCACTTTGGTTCAGGATATTTGGTTCCTATTCACTTTAAAATAAACATAGGGGCTGATATTGCCAATGAATCCATCCAGTGTTTTGTTCTATGAATAAATAAGACGAAACTAAAAAGTATCTTGAGTTTTCAGGGGTCTTTTTGGAATTTACTTTAGTTCCTGCCGAGAAAAATTGTACAGAAAATATATATTTTGAAATACCACTTTCCCACAGCAAAATGTGTTCTACCAGTAACAGCTTAACACATCTGCTTTAGACAGGCTAGTCAAAAATTATTACTCCAGAATCATAGAAAACTTTATTAAACAGAAATTTTTTTTAATAAAGCTTTTGCTTCCAGACATATTCTTCTCTTAGTCTATGTATTTCAAACTCTCTAACACTTTGCCAGGATTCCTGTGGATGAAGGGGATTAGATGCTAGACAAATAAGCATGTGGTCAACAGTTCAAACCTATCAGCCACTCTTTGGTGGAAATATGTGACCTTGTGCTGATGTCAAGATTAAAAACCTCTGAAATGTCCCTGTTGATATACTTCTGGTATTGTTGTTGAGTTTTCTCCAGGAACATTTTATTTACATGTGAAATCAATGAGATTGTTTAATACTCTGCATTTCATTGGTTATTCTTCTTTGGACTAGGTAAAAATAGTTCAGTCATATTAGAGTCTTTGTAGAATTATCACTGCAATGAGTTCTAAAATAGTTTCTTCCTTCCTGTACTCATTGTTTTTTATCTTCTTTTCCCCCAACCTCCCCTACCATCACACCAGTTATTGTCCCTATAGATTTACTTATGAGCTTCATTACTATAAATATAAAAAGTAAAATCAGAAAAATAATAACAACAAAATTAAACAGAGAAAAACTTCAATCAAAAAGAAAGCAGAATATAATAAACTCTAGAACAAATGTAAAGTGAGTCTAAAAGGAGGTCAAATGATAAGGTGCTAGATTTGAACCTAACTGATTCTGCAGCAATCTATTCTAGAATGCGCTCTGCATCATAGGAAGGCTACTCACACCTGGTGTATGAACAGAGGGATTCACTGGCTATTTAATCCATGTGCATTTCTTTTCACTTAAAAATAAATATGGAATAATTTTTCAAATGGCTCAAAAAGGAGATCAAATGATAATACATTACATAGAAACCTAATTAAATCTCCTGTAATCAAGTTTAAAAGGCTCTCTCTCTGATATCAAGACTAGTCATATCACTTGGCTATTGTCAGAGGGAATTCACTTTAGACCTAATCCTTTTAAGGATGCTATAAGTGGATATTGGGTTTCCACCCTTATTTATTGCTCTCTGAGAACTGGTGTTCACAATTTAAGCTCTACTACCATCCCCTATTTCCAATTTGGATTTTTTCACTTATTATCTTTCAATTACACATGCCTTTTCCATGTGGACTTAGTTTCCTCACTTAGGTAAACACTTGTTTTAAGACAAACCTTGAAGATTCTAGGTATTTTTTTTGATAGCCAGACACCATATCGTTTTTTCACCGCACTTCTCTATAGCACCCATATCTTCAGTGATCTTTTCGTGAGGGTGAGTGTTGGATTTGAACAACAGTGACAGGCCTCACCTCCACCTGCCTACCAGTGGGAAGTGCCTTAGATAAGAGATCACCTAATCCCTAACCCATCCTCTAAATGCACTCCTCTACACTTGGTGAGCACTTTTTATCACACCACAGCTTGCAAAACTACAAACAGTACCTAAAGAGACCCGGAGAATGCTGAAGTACAAAGCATAGGAGAAGATAAGGGGGGAACCCTAGCAGGACAAAGGGAAATATAACCCCTCAAGGAAGTGGGCTAAATGTAGCCTACAAGGAAACCAGCACCAGCCTCCCAAAGAGAGAGCCTGGGGGTCTGAGACACTAGGGGAAACGTCACCTAGTTCCAATAAATCAAACCCCAAACAGAAAGCTGCTTCCATGGCATTAACAAGAAAAGAAAAACAAAATACATTTGAGAAGACCACCTTCCTAATGTTAGTCATAGAAAATGTAGATGTTTATGTACCACAGAAATAAATATTCAGAATGCTGCTGAGATTCATAAAGGACATGAGGAAAGCATTACAGATGAAGGAGGAAATGTTAAAGAGCTAAAGGCCAGGCACCAAAGGCAAATAAAAGAACTCAGAAGTGAGCTAACAAAAACTAATAACAAACTTATGGACTTTTTCCAGAGAATGGAGGAGGCAATAATGACTTAGAGGACTTGCAATTGGAAATTAATAAACACGAGAGAAAGTCTAACAAGTCAATTAGAGTATCAGAAGAAAACCTCAGACCTGTCTGATGCTGTGAGAAGAAACATTAGAATTATTGGTCTACCAGAAGAAGGTGCATCAAAGAAAACAACATTCAAAATAGTGATGGAATGCTTGGAGGAAAACTTCCCTTGTTTAACGACTGAAAACCAGACAATCATCCAGGAGGCCAAAAAAGAGCAAGCTAGACTGAATCCCAAGAAGATGTCACCACGACATATGCTTGTTAAGCTGTCTAATTATGAGGAAAAGGAGAAAATTATGAGAGCAGCTAGGGAAAAACTGGTAATCGCATATAAAGGCAAGCAGATAAAAATATGTTCAGACCTATCAATGGAAACTATGGAGAAGCTGAAAGAGTGGACCAGCAAATTCTGAAAATTACAAGAAAGCAACACAAAATCAAGAATACTCTATCCTGCCAAAATATATATCAAAATTGATGGAGAAGGGAGAGTCTTCCCAGGCAAGGAACATCTCAAAGAATATGCTAGAAGGAATCTAGTCCTACAAAAGAGCCTCATCGACCCATCAGAGGAAGAACAATAATCACCAAGCACATAGAAGATATTGCCATACAGATCAATTCTTCCCAGAGACCATCAAAGGGAAAAGAGCCCCCAAAATCTCTGGTTCAGTGATGGAAAGAAGGCAAGAATGAACCACAATCACACATAGACATGATAAATAGAGGTAGGAAAACACCCAAGACAAGAGCAGAATAATGACATAACAGATTCCACAGGTAGATGTAGTAACCCTGAATATCAATGGAATGAACTCAGGCATTAAGAGACAGAGATGAACGGTCTGACTTAGAAAACACAACCCTTCGATCTGTTGCCTACAAGGAGCCATATCTCAAGATTACAGACAAAAATAGGCTGAGAATCGAAGGCTGGAGAAAAACATACCAAACAAACATCAATTTAAAAAAAGCAGGGTTAGCAATCCTAATGTTGAATAAAACTGATCTCAAAATGCAAACCAAAAAAGAGATAGAACATAAAAAATATAAAAAAGGACACTATATAATGCTCAAGGGAATGATAGAAAAAGAATCACTAATTGCTCTAAACATTTATGCTCTGAGCAAGCGCCCAGCAGAATAGGTCAGTCAAATGCTCCAAAAGACAAAAAAGAACTCACAGCCTCAACATTATAGTCTGTTTATAACAATTATACACCACTATGAGAAAGCTAGATTACTGGGAAAGAACTCAACAAGGAGGCTAAATATCTAAACACTACAATTAGATGATTTGACCTGATAGATATCTATAGAGCTCTCCACACAAATAATAATTTAAAAATTCATGTTCTTTTCAAGTCCACCTGGCACCTATTCAAAGATAGACTACCTTAGGGTTTAAGTTGAATCTGCATGAATTTAAGCTCATTGATATCATACAGACCTTTCTCTTTGACTACTTTGACATCAGATTGAAAATCAGCAAGAGGACAATAAAGAAAACAAGCGTAAACAATTGGAGGAGGAATAAATTCCTATAGCAAAAGGAGTGTATACAGACCCAGAACAGAGATGAAGTTGGAAATTTCTAGAAACCAATGAAAATGAACATGACATACCAAAACATAAGGGACACAACAAAGGCAACCATCAGAATAAGTTTCATAGCATTACATGCACACATAAAAGAGGAGGAGCGACTTATGACTGATGCATTCGCATAAAATCTACAGCAATTAGCAGAGTCAGTAAGACACTCCAACTAATAGCAAAAGAAAAGAAATAAAAAAAATTAGGTCTGAGATTCAGGATAGGGAAAATAAGAAAACGATGGGAAAAATAATGCAGCTAAAATTTGGTTCATCTAAAGGACAAATCAAATTGACAAGCCTCTCACAAATTTCACCAAATAAAGGAAGGAACATATTTAAATAGCAAGAATGAGGAATGAATGAGCGGACATTAAAACAGACTCTAGAAAAATCAAAAGGATAATTACACAGTACTAGGAAGGACTGTACTCCAATGCATTCAACAACTTGGAAGATATGGTCAAATTCATGGAAAAACAATTCCTCCCTAGACTACCACCACTTGTGGTCAAGAACTTCAACAAACCCATATCAATAGAAGAAATAGACAAGATTATCAAGGGATTACCAACAACAAAAATCCTCTTGACCTGATGGGTTCACTGGATAATTCTATCAAACATTCAGGGAAGAACTGACACAAATCCTACACAAGTTTCCAGAATACAGAAAAAGATGGCAAACTCCCAAATTCCTTCTATGAAGCTAATATAACTCTGATACCTAAACCAGGCAAGGATCCCACAAGAATCAAGAACTACAGATCAATTTCCTTAATGAATATCAATGAAAAAATCCTTTTAAAAAATAGTAGCCAACAGAAGGCAAAAGTACATAAAACAAATAATTCACTATGATGAAGTAGAATTCATACCGGGATGCAGGAATGGTTCAACAGATGAAAGACCATTGGTATTATTTGTCACATTGAAAGGAAAAACTATACAAAGCACATGACAATATTGATCAATTCAGAAAAAAGCATTCAATAACACCCAACACCCATTTCTGTTTAAGACATTCAACAGGATAGGAAAAGAAGGAAAGGAAAATTTCTCAATACAACACAAGCTCTGTATGGAAAACTAACAGCCAACATGTTAGTCAGTGGGAAAAGATGAGATAAATTCTTCTGAAAAGGGGACCAGACAAAGATGCCCCTTTTCCCCACTCTTATTTAAAATTGTACTGAAGGATTTAGCTAATATCATAAGGGAAAGAAAAGACATCAAAGGTATTCACCTGAGGAAGGAAGAGGTGAAACTATGTTATTCACAAATGATATGATTTTATGTATGGAAAAATGGAGTGCTGGAAGAAATAGAGGAATATGGCAGAGTGGCAGATTACAAAATCAATAAACAGAAGTCTATCAGACTACTATACACATCTGACAAGGCCACAGAAGAAGGAATCAAAAAAGTGACACCCTTCACAATAGCCAAACAAAAATTGAAATATCTAGGGATATACCTGACTAAAAAAAACACACACACAAAAGATCTGTACAAGAAAAACTACAAAGCAGCATTAAAAGAAACAAAGGGGGACCTCAACAAGTGGAAGGACATCCCATACTCGTGGATTGATAGACTCGATATTGTAAAGATGTCAGTTCTACTCAATGCACTGTATAGGTTCAATTCTTTCCTAATACAAATTCTAGCATCTTCATCAAAAAATTGGGAAAAAAAACTTACCAAATTCATATGGAGAGGGAAGAAACTAAGAATAATCAGAGAAGTCCTCAAGAAGAAGGACAAAGTTGAAGGGCTTGCTCTACCTGACTTTAGAACCTACTATACAGCCACAGTGGTCAAAACAGTATGGTATTGGTATAATGATAGATGTTCAGACCAATGGAAAAGTATTGAAAACCCAGATTAAAATCATTAGCATATAGACAGGTGGTCTTCAATCAGGGCCTAAAAACATCAAATGGGAAGTGGATGTCCTCTTTAATTCATGGTGCGGGAAAAAATGGATATATGTCTGCCTAAAAATAAAGCAAGATTCTTACCCTACTCCATGCACAAGAATAAACTCAAGGTGGATCACAGGCCTACAGGTAAAACCCCGAAGTGTTAGGGCCATCAATAAAGGAATTTGAACAAATCCAAGAACTTTGACTCAGGGAACACATAGACTATGGGAAATAGGAAAGGATACAAACTCAGAGGAGATAACAACTGGCCAGTGGGATAAGCTAAGGATAAAACACTTCTGTCCATCGAAAGAATTCACCAAGAGAGTAATAAAAAAGACCACAAAATGGGAAAACATACTTAGCAATGACACATCAAACAAAGGCCTTCTTACTAAAATATATAATACTGTGCTCAATTGAACCAAGAAAATTATGAAGTATCCACTGAGGAGGTGGGCAAAGGACCTGAAAAGAAGTTTCTCAAGGGCATAATTCCAAATAACCAACAAATATTTGAGAAAATGTTCTATATGTCTAGCCATAAGAGAAATGCAAATTAAGACAACAAGGAGATACAACCTAATACCCTTGAAGATATCCCAATCCCAGAAATCAGAAGGTAACAAGTGTTGGAAGGTCAGCAGAGGGATAGAATCTCTATTCCACTGCTGATGTACCTATAGGGATGTACAGACATTATGGACATCAATCTGGCGATATCTAAACAGTTGGAAATTAAGCGCTCATATGACCCAGAACTACCCTTACTGGGCTTATACCTAGAAGATATAGGAACTAAACCCAGGACCAGACATTTGCACTCCAATGTTCATTATGGCACAGTTCACAATTGCAAGGAGCTGGAAACAACCCAAATTTCCATCAACAGATGGATGGTTCAAAAACTGGTACATACATACAATGGAGTATTATGAATCACCAAAAAATAGCGATGAATGTATGAATCACATCAAAGCATTGGAGGAGTTGGAGGAAATTATGCTAAATGAAGTAAGCCAACCACAAAAGGACAAGTACAACATAAGTCAGCTAAGGTAATTTCCAAAAATTCCGAAAGTGGCATAGAGAAGCTCTTGCATACATCAGTCCCTGGAGTGAGGTCCAAGTAATATGGCAGAGGCCAGACTAAACACAGGGATATACATGTTAGCCCACTAAAAAGGAGGAGAAAGAAAAGGAAAAAAAAAGACATTGGCAGACAGGTAAACAGGACACTAACCCATCCTAATGGAGGGTGTTTTTCATATTTCCACAGGGAACGAGAGACCACATTTCAACCCGGTGCCCAAGACAAGAACACAAAGCACTGACATGAAGCAGAGAACCAATAGAGAGGCCTGAGGGTCCAGACCCATTACCACCTACATGGGCAGACTTACCCTCAACCCCCACCCCAATCCAGAAGAATCCACTTCAGACTACAGCACTGTAGCTACAGCTCAAGGAGAGGGGCATGTCTCATCAGAGCACACTGGAGTCAACGAAGGTGGAGGGAATGAAGAGTAAAGCACATCCTAGGCCACCATTTCCTGAGGACATTATTTCTGCTCAGAGGATCCATTGCACAGAGAAGGCCATAGGGCTGCCCCCACCATTGACTCATAGCACCAAGAGGGGCAACACTAGAGACACAATATTTGTGGCCCACATTGACTCACCATGCCATAGTCAGACACTGGGGGTGTGCAAGAGAGCAGCAAGGGAGGCACAGCAATGAAATCCTGAAATCCCCAGGGAACACTTAAAACAGACAGTGGGACCAGGGCGAGGGGTCCCATGAGACTTGACCAGAAAGCACTCATAAATGATGACAAACAGACCTTGAACAATTTATAGGTTTTGCTGTTGCCTTTCTGTTGTTGTTGTTGTTGTTGTAGCTGTTGTCTTATTTCTTATTGTTATCACTGCATCTCTATCTGGAAGGCATAGATGGGTTAAATAAGCTGGAAAAGAAAGCAGCATGATGACACTTCGTGGGGGAACATGGGAGCGGGGGAGACAGAGGGAGGAGGAAAGAAGTGAGTGTTGACAGGCCCCAGGACAAAAAGATAGCAAGTGACTGAAAATCGATGGTGAGGAGCACGTAGTAGGTCTGGCAGGGCTAGATCAAGGACAGTGTAGCAGAGAGGAATTTCTGAAACCCAGGTGCAGGCTGAACATGATAGTGGGACAAGAGGAAAGTAAAAAGAAATAGAGGAAAGGACTAGGGGGCAAAGGGCATTTATAAAGATCCAAACACAGGCACACACATATGTAAATATCTTTATATGTGACAAAGGGAAAATAGATATATGTGCATGTATTTATGGGGTTGATTTCAAGGAAACACATAAACAGTGGTTCCCTACTCAGGTACTCCTTCAATACAAAAACACCTTGTTCTAATATAATTTGGGGGTCTGAGATGCACACTTTTCCAACATGATCCCTGAGGAGAAAGGGCATGCATAAGCAAATGTGGCAAAGAAAGCTCATGGTGCCCAGCTAGCAAAAGATATAGTATCTGATATCTTAAAGGCTTGCAGAAAAACAAGCAGCCATCTAGCTAAGAAACAGCAAAGTTCCCATAGAAGGAACACACCAGACTGTCCCAACACAATCTCTGTGGACAAAGCGGGTGCATAGGCAAAGTCATGAAGAAAGCTGATGGTCCCAGGCTATCAAAAGATATAATGTCTGGGTTCTTAAAGGCTTGAAGATAAGCAAGAGGCTATCAAGCTGAGAAACAACAAAGCCCACATGGAAGAAGCACATCAACCTGTCCCAACACGATCACTGTGGACATAGGGGGAGCATAAGCAAAAGTGGTGAAGAAAGCTGAGGGTGCCCCGCTATCAGGGGATGTAGCTTAAAGAACTGAAGATAAACAAGTGATCATCTAGCCTAGAAGCAACAAAGCCCACATTGAAGAAGCACAGCAGCCTGGGTGATCATGAGGTGTTGAGGGGATCAGCTATAAGTCATCAAGGAAAAATAATCTTATCATTGTGAATGAGGCTCAGTGCAGAGAGGGGACCCAAAGCCAATCTATGGGTGGCTCAACATTCCCTCACAAAAGGCCCAGGGAGGGAACAAGGCAGTCAGGATGTAGTGTAGCAATGATGAAACATACAATGTTGCTCTAGCTCTTGAATGCTTCCTCCCCACCCCCGACCCCCAGCTACCATAAACCGAGTTCTACTTTACAAATCCAGTTGGACCGGAGCATGTACATTGGAACAGATAGGAACTGGAAACACAGGGAATCCAAGTAAGATGAACCCTTTAGGACTGGTGGTGAGAAGGGCTACAAATGGAGGGTGGAGGGATAGGAAGGGAGAACAGATTGCAAGGATCTACATATGGCTCCCTTGGGTGAGGGGAGACTTCAGCTGGTGTAAGATATGATAAAATAATAATAATTTATGAATTATCAAGATTTCTTGGTGGTGGGGGAGAGAGAAGGGAAGGAGAAAATGAGGAGTGGATACCAGGGCCTCCATTTGAAAGCAAGTGTTTTGAGAATGATGATGGAAATGGATGTACAAAGGTGCTTGACACAATGGATGTATGTGTGGATTGTAATAAGAGCTGTATGAGCCACAAATAAAATAATTTTTAAAAAAGAAATGCCACTAATATAACCTCCAATACCACAGAAACATTCACTACCAGGGTAGTGTCTTTGACAGAAAAACGGGAAAAACAATGAAATAAAATAATTTCAGAAATCCTGGTGGCAAAGAGATTATGCATTTGATTGTTAAACCTAGCTACATTTTGGTCAACAATATAAAGCAACCAGCTGAACTGTGGGAGAAAGACAAAGCTTTCCTTTCTTTAAAGAATTACAGTCTCATAAACCCATAGGGTAAGTTCTACCCAGTCCAAGAAAGTCATTATGGGTCAGGATCAACTAGATAAACAGTGCGTTTGTATTTATGTGTTTCAGTTTAATAATATTACTAAGCTCTCCTAATAACCCTTTTCACTTCTGTTTTTAATGTGGCTGTACAAAAGTATGAACAATAGCATTTCTATTCTCTTAGAGCTTCTGATAGAGTGGAGGGAAATCTATTGTTTATATTTATTGTAATTGTAGAAAGGCAATACTTTTCTTCTAAACTTCTTTTTAAGGAACCCTGAAGGCAAAAGAGGCAAGAGTTGGGAGGTTAATCAAAAGGTGGTTGGAAACCACCAGTTTTTCTGTAGGAAAAAGGACCTAATAATCTGTCTGAATAAAGGAGATGTGATTAAAAATACCCACGGAACAATTCTCTTAGGTTTTTCAGAATCACTATGAGGCAGAATCACTTTAGATATATACAGCAATGAGTTTTTTCTGATTCTGTTTCCATTGGTAGACAGAGTTGCTATTCCTGTTGAATTATGCAATTTACATGAATGCTTAAAGCAGGAGCCCTCAACAAAGTATAGATTTCATTAAATGTATGATAAATTAGTATGAATAAAATTTTTACATATAATTCTAAAATAATAATGTGCTAAAATTCCAATTAAAACAAAATCTCTTGAATTTCAAATATTTTGCAACCCTGATATGGATAAAATTGTGAGTCTTAAAAGCATGTTTCCTAAATCTCAAAATCATAAAAGTATAACAATCTTTCTGCTTACAGTTTTTGGTGGAATCCCCCAAACCTATGATTATTAGGCTGGAAATAAGCTCATACCAGTTGCTCAATTTTCTGCCAAGTAACAGGCAAGTCTATGAAAGAACAAAATCCTATAAAGCAATGTATACCTTGTACTAATCAGCCATTTGTGATCAAAGGGAAATGCTTAACCAACAACAGAGTTCAAATGAGTTAGCAGAGAAGAATAGAAATAAAGAAAGTAATATTAAATCATGGGGATTGCCATCAGTAACATGAAACATACTATAAAGAAATTGTGAAATAAAAATCAGAAGCACTCTCTAAATCTTCACATACTTCACAATAAGAAGTTATTATGCACCCATCTCATGGATATGGAGTTGATTTTGACTTGCATTTCTCCTTTGGGAATAATAGAACTGCTCCTCAGTATTTCAAAACATAAATTTTTAAGTAAACAGATAGCTTCATCGTCCTCTCATAGAGAAAGGCAGAAATTATATATATATATATATGTATATATGTGTGTGTGTGTGTGTGTGTTAAAACCTATCGAAGTTGGAAGACATTCAAAATATGAGCAAGCAAGTACTTCCTCTTCAAATACAATTTAATTTAAGACATGGCTCAAGAAAAGCCTTTAGAACTTTTTGTGTTAGTCAGGGTTGACAAGAGAAACAAATTCAAAAATGCTCATACGTGTGTAAGAGAAAACTTCATATCAAAGAGCAAAAGTGCATTATGAAAACATCCCAACCCCATCCATGTCAAGTTGATATGCCTGATATTTCTCATATGTTGACACTAGTCCATAAATTTCTCTTTAGGCTCATGCAACCATGCAATGACACTGAATGCAGGAAGATCACAGGCCAGTGGGTGGAAAGTCTTATAGATCCAGCGGTTATGGAAGCATCTCAGCCTGTGCAGGTGTCTCCATGTGCTCCCTCCAGCTCCAGAGCTCTGGCTTAATCAGTATAACTCCATGTGACTTATCAACAGGAATGTCTCAAAGCAAGTGACTGCATTGGGCCTCCAGTGAACTTTTTATCTCTGTTGTGCCTTCAAATGAGGTCATCAAGCTGTGACCTGATTGATAAGCTAAACTCCACCTGTTAGCTCTTAAGAGTCTCAACTTGACACCAGATTATGTAACTGCCATACCTTTATTTGCTGTTGCAAATGTAGCTAATGCAAATGAAGGAATTGATGAAGCAAAAAAAGTGTAAGGGAAATGCCAAAGGGCAGATCGAGGAGACAGTGTAAAGGATGTTAGTAAAATGTGCAAGGACCTGGGGTTAGAAAACAAAATGAGAATACTTAGCATATCACAAGGTAAAAGAAATGAAGAAAATTTCAAATTTTTAATTGTAATATATAGGAAGTTTATAGAAAATGATTAATGATGCAGGAAGCATCAAAAGAAGATAGAAGAAATACAGCGTGATTATACCAAAAATAATTGGTTGACATTCAACCATTTTAAGAGGTAGCATATTATTAAGAAACATTGATATTGAAAAAAGAAATTCAACCTGCAATGAAAACATTGGAAGAGAACAAGATTCCATAATTTGCTGAAATAGCAATTGAAATGTCATCACAAACAGAAGTGCTCACTCTTTTATGTTACAATATTTGGAAGTCAGCTACTTTGTCAATTCACTAGAAGATATTTACTTGGATTGTGAAAAAAAAAACAAGATGGAAAGAATGCTATCCTTGCTAATGTGTAAAGAATCTTGACTGAAAGCATAGAATATCAGAAAGATATCTTTGTTATGGTAATAAAATACATTCAAGTTTGTGGATTACAACAAACTAAGGACAACACTGTAAATGCTCAGATGGCACACATAGAGAGACCAACAGGCAGTGGACTGAACAGAACAACGGGTCTTGTGGAGTTTAAAGTCATGGAAGAAGGGCACTAGGGTTGTGTCTTTGCACTACACATATTCCATATGTATGCTGAGAAAGATATTAATAGTGTGACTCAATATAGTGGACGATATGAAGAAACTAGCATCAGAATAAAAGAAATACCAAATAAAAATCTGAAATTTGTAGATAGCACACCTTGCTTGCTGAAATTGAAGTGTGGAAACGGTTGCTAATGATCAAAATACAAATGTCTGTATAGATTTAAACCTTAACATAAAGATGACAAAAATCTCACAACTGAATCCATAAGCAGCACCATGAAAAATAGAAAATTTTGAACTTGTCAAGGATTTAATTTGATTTATAAAATGTCCTATTAAATGTCTTATAGATGCCAACTGAAAAATTTACTAGGATGAGAACTCTAGGAAATGCAGGCCTCGATTGGCTAGCTTAACATGTCAGAGGGCAGCTTCAGATGTTACTTATAATACATCAATCATTAGTGAATCAACTTATAATTTGTTGGAATAATTTTGATTTGTTTACAGAAATAATGAGTAGTTTATTAGCTATTTCACTATGTGAAATAGAGTAATAGGAATGCTGATTTCATGATAATAAAGTCTTTTTTAGGGCACCTGAAAAATAGCAAAATTTGAATGAATTTGAAATACCTTTATATTTCCCAAGCTAATTATTACATAGCTTAATGCTTTATTTTGAGTTGTATATTGAAAGCTAAGCAGTAACCATTTTCATTATCTATCAGTATTTACCTTAAAGTGCTCAAACTCATCCTGAGTACTACAACTAATAAACAATAACTCAATTGTATACACAAAATTCTAAAGTAAATAAAAATCCTTTTAGGAGTCAAGAGTTAAAACCTTAGTAGGCTTAATCCAATCAATTTCTGAAATCAGTTTTATGATAGTCTAGGAGTAGCATGGGTAAAGCATTCCTGGTAAATGAATTATCAGTAGAGTCTGGGCATATTAGCTTGGCATATCTAATAAACAGTTTGATTTAAATTGATATTAGGTAGGAAATTTTAACCATATGTAAAGGCTAAACTTCAAACAGAGCCATAGAAAATTTTAATGAAATTGATATTTTTATTTCAAAAATATATAAAATTTATTGGTGAGATGCTTTCTGTAACAATTTTATTCAGACTAAAAGGAAGGTTGATTGGTGAATGAAAATATTTTAAAATCCTTCTGTTTTCTTTCAATTACTTCCTGTGTTGAACAATAGAAGCTAGTAAATATGCTATATAAGTAAAGAACCTGAATGAGATGAAATTCAGCAAACTCAAGCTAGCTTTCTACTAAAAAGTGACTATTAAATTAGTACAAATATTACATGGGCTGGCAATCAAAAGATATGGTGTGTAGGATCTTAAAGACTTGAAGATAAACAAGCGGCCTAGTGCTGAGAAGCAACAAAGTTCACATGGAAGAAGCACACTAGCCTGTGTCATCGTAAGGTGTCGATAAGTCAGATATCAGGCATCCAAAACCCAGAACAAAATAACCATATCAATGTGAATGAGGGGTAGTGTGAAGTGGAGACCCAAAGCCCAGCTGTAGACAACTGGCCACCCCCTCACAGAAAGGTCACAAGGAAGAGACAAATCTATAGTCAGGATGCAGTACAGCATCATGGAAACATACAACTTTCTTCTAGTTCTTTAGCGCTCCTCTCCCCACTATCATGACCCCAGTTCTAGCTTCAAATGTGGCTAGAGTACATTAATACAGAAAAGAGTGTGAAACACAGGGAATTCAGGACAGATAAACCCCTCAAGGCCAATAATGGAAATAGTCATCCCAACAGGAGGATGCAGGGAGAAAGGGGCAACTGATCACAATGATATACGTATAACCCCCTCTCAGGGGGATGGACAACTGAAACGTGGGTGAAGGGAGACACGGGATAATGTAACACATGAAAAAATAGTAAAAATCTATAAATGATCAAGGGTTCTTGAGGAAACGAGTGGAGGAGAGGAAGGGGAAAAATGAGAAGCTGATACCCAGGACTCAAGTAGAAAGAAAATGCTTTGAAAATCATGATGGCAAAATATGTAAAAATGTGCTTGACTCATTGAGTAAATTGTGATAAGAGCTATGTGAACCACCAATAAGATGATTAGAAAATATTACATGGGCCATGCAATGTTGTATATCCTTAGTTATGTTTAGGTAACAGTAAAAAACAAAGTGCATTATTTGAAATTAATATTTAACTGGATATGCAGCATTTTTATTTGATTAAGTCAGCAATATTTTTCTGGGAATATGGTAGAAGATTAATATCAAGTATTGTTATATGAATTATATAGATATTTTACACATAGAAATTAAAGAGAAATACTTCATCTGGTTAAAACCAAAAACTTACTACCTTTGAGTCAATTCCAACTCAAAATGTTTGTAGACCATATTTAATCTTTCTTGTTGGGTTAGGAAGCCCCTAACTTCTTTATTTACA
Source organism: Nesogale talazaci (assembly GCA_004026705.1). Lineage (NCBI taxonomy): Eukaryota > Metazoa > Chordata > Mammalia > Afrosoricida > Tenrecidae > Nesogale > Nesogale talazaci. Next base: position 35,478 of record PVJH01015495.1, read on the forward strand.
TTTCAATTCCATCTCTGGGACTAAGCTATTATTCTGGCTGCTGTCCCTGAAGAGTCTCCCTAGATCAATAAAAATGAGCTATATTGACTGTTGTTCCCTCCTTCCCCAAGCAAGTGTTACTAAACTGTCATCATTCCCTTTTCTCTCAATGCTTCTAGTAACAATCTCAGGTGTTAATCTTAAAAAGACACCAAAAGTTATTCTGATGTCATGCAGGTGCTTCTACCACTTTTTTATTATGCACTGTGGTAATGCAACTTGCTTAAAAAGTAGTTCATCATACATCAAAAAAGAAAAGAAGGGCTGTTGAACCCACTAGAAGACTAAACAGAATGTTAAAATTACAACTGATTCCATGCTGGTGATTTTGACAGTTTCTTTTCTTTCTCAGTGTCTCAAGTGTTTAACTTATAAAGAAATATTGGTAATAGGAGTGATTCATACATTAATAAAGTCTATAATCACAAATATGAATCAGAGTTGAGTGCTGAGGAGTTGATTCCAAATCAAAATGAGTGTGTGCAGCAAGACTTGAAGTGCTCCCCAGAGATTCCTTTACAGTGGTAGATGATCAAGTCTTTTCCTCCCATGGAGCCACTATGGAGTTTGAACCGATGACTATTTGGTTCACAAACAAGGGCATAACTATTTCTTGGGGGGTGGTTTGGTTTTTTTGGGCATCACTGCCCTCTGGTGGTGGGAGTAGGAGGCCCAGCCTTGCTGCTGGGTTTGAACCTCCAACCAGGGGGCCGCAGTCCAGTGCACAACCACTACGCCACTGGGGCTCAGCCCGGGCTTAACTATTGCATCAGCAGGACTACATGTGAAATATACAAATGAGCAAAAAGGAGAAAATGAAGATCAGCTAAATGAGTATGCACCATGGTGTATAGTATTATATCCTCTCTCGTGCCCAATTAAAATAAATCATAACATATGAGTCATATGTTACATTTAATGATACTTTTGGAAAATTTCAGCTAAATCATTTGTGTTGACACTAATAGATTGAGGCATATAAAGATAATAGATATTAGAACATTTTCAAAAGTATAGTATTACTCATAGGACAACAATCTATTATCACACTAACTGCAATTAGACATTGACAGTGGTGCCCCCCCACCCCCACAAAAAAAAAGAAGCCAAACATTGATTTGCTCCATGGTTCTGCTCTTATCAGCTGTAAGATCTTGGTCAGGTAAACTACCGTATGTTTTCTGACGTAAGACACATCTCCGCCCCCCCCCCATCAAACTTAGGGAGGGAAATGAGGGTGTGTCTCATGGTCTGAAGGTAAGATACCCCAGAACATTTTAGTAGACTGGTATTATTTGTTTTAGAATATTTTTTCTTGTTTTCCTGCTCTAAAAACTGGGTGTGTTTTATGGTCAGGTGTGTCTTATGGCCCCCCCAAAATATGGTGCTTAATCATCCAAAGTTTCAACAAGGTATATTCATTTATAAGTTGGATTGAATAATTTTATCTATTTAGTTCAGATTGTGTCAATACTAGACTCTGGGGGTGCAATTAATGTACTTGGATCTAACCGAAAAATTAAGTTCTGTGTTTACCCAGAGGCACGTTAGAAGAAAAACTTGGAAATCTACATTTAAAAAATTTGTCTTTAGAAACCTTAAGGTACACAGGTACCTTGACACAAGGTACTTTGACACACACAAATTTGAGTTTTTCAAGAGGCACTTCAGACGAAAGACCTAGCAATGTGCATTTTAAAAAGCCTTAGTAAACTTTAGGTAGCAAGCACAGTTACTGTTCTAACACATCAGAGTCTGTCATGACTGGGACTCAAAAGATGGCAACTATTTTTGACTGGTGTCAGGATTAGATGAAATAATGTATATGAAGTTCTTGGAATAAAGAAACCAATCAAATAATATACACTGAAACAAATTATTTTTATTGCCTATAATTTCTGTGTGTTTGTCCTAAGGTATTTTTCTCCTCCACAGATTGTCTCATAAAACATTTAAAGTGTTTATGAAAAGACGAGTCATAGTCAATGAATAATCTATTGCTGTAAACTGAAAGGAAGTTGTAGAAGAAGACAGTCTCCTCTTGGTAAGGTAACTAAAATCACTAGATATAGCAAAGAAATGGCAACAAAAACTCAGCAGTTCACAAACCTGGGCATATGTCATAGATGCTTGCTAGTCAAGGGCAAAGAAAAGTCATAAAGAGTATCCTGACCAAACAACATTTGATACAAAATGAGGGGCAAAAAAAGAGGGAAAAGGAACATTGGGATTACAATAGAATGTAGGGGAAGAATTATGAAGTCAGAAAATTCTTTATCTACTTATATTCCAAGTACTAATGGTGAATGTGGCTATAAAGCTTCATAATACTCTCTTTTCATTTAACCTTACAGCTTATTGAGAGAAAAAGCAAGGCACATTTCAGTTGAGTATAGTGAAACCACTGCTGTCCAAAGTCTAGGGCAGATAGAGAATAAGGCCTCCTATAATGTAAGTATAATTGTTCAGTGCTGAAAGATGTACATGAATGGTCAGATAATAGATGGCAGAGGATAGAAAGCCAGATGCTTACAACATTCGAGAGATTGGAGTTTCATTGTGGCATATCTGGATCTACAAGAGTTATAGACATCTACAAAGTTAACTATGTCACAGGATATTAATGTGTTGTGGAAGCTATGAAATAAAAATCAATTCCAAAATTATTAAGGAGAGACTTTAAAGGATTATTGAAAAATTGTGGGATTTAAAATCGCAAGTGGAGGAAGAAGACAATGTCAATGTGGGGAATATTATAGCAAAAGCATGAACTCCAGTGTTCTGCCACTACAACCCACTGCCCTCAAATCGATTGTGGCCTCTAGTTTCCCTGTAGGACAGAATGGCACTGCTTCACAAGATTTCTAAGACTATACATCTAGAGGAGAGCACAGAACTCACCTTTATGCCACATAGCCGCTGGGAGTTAAGAACTAGTGGTCTGGAGATCAGCATCTCAGTGTGCCTCTAGAGGACCTATTTCAAGGGTTTGACATATTTATTTTTCTTTTAGAGAATAGATTAAGCAAAGACAGACATGACTTCTTATGGGATATATGGTGAAACGGAAGATGATTGAGATAGTAAGTCAGGGATCGTGGATCATTTTGAAGCAAGCCTGTTCTTGTGAATTACCTGTATGCAGACTTAGCCTGAGGATGCATTCAAGTTCAGGAACCTGCAAGAAGGAAAGAACCTTAACCCCAAACTGATTGACTTGTTTGCATTGTTGTTTTACTTATCAATTCAAACTGGATGTGTTGTACTCTTTTAGTAGATATAGAATTTCCAGTATATTTGCCTCTCCTTGCCAACAAGGTGGCACATAGAAGACTGATTTAAAATATGGACCATGTAAGCCAAAGAGCCCTGGAGGTCGCCCACCTACCCGGCAGTGTGGAGCTGTGGCCTGCTAGCAGCCCACTGCTGGGGGGCGGGGGGGGGGGGGGGGCGGGTGTTTACATTTCACTGGTGTGGCTCCCAGAGTGAGCAGGTGGGGTTCCACAGGTCCCACCCCCTAGAGAGATCTGTCCGCCTGCGCTGCCCAGCCGTCCACAGCCTGAGTCACCAGAGGGGTGTTGCTGTGCCAGTTTGAGTCACTACTCCACATCCTCTCTACCCCCCACCCAACGCCACCCCGCGTTCTGTTTGTCCGCCACCCACCCAGCACTGGACCTGGGGTGCGTAACTTATTTGTCTGGCTTCTTCGAGGAGTCTGCGTTTATTCTCAGGTGGTCTTCTGGGTGTCTTTACAAAAATGGTTATTTTATATGATTTGTGTCATGGAATTTGTTCTAATAAATCATTCTACCAAACTCACACACAAATATATGACAAAGAGTGGTTCTTTTCTACTAAGATGTTTCCTGGGAAAACAGACGGTGAGAGTTTTTGTTTTTTTTAACTACTGATATTTCCTTGGAGTTGAAATGGCTGGCAAAGTTTGACATTGCCAAAGTCATCTTTGGAAAGGTTTTGCAAAGTCTCATATGGCAGCAATCAGTGTCTATTTTTTTTTAGAAACACCATGATAAACTAGGGATAGATTTTATTCAAGGGAGAGATAGAAAAAGAGTTTTGCTATTTAAAAATAATCCTAAAGACATGAAACATTTATATGTTAGCCTGGGTTGACTAGAGAAAAAAATGTGTTGACACTTAGTGTGGTAGTTACGTAATCTGTTGTGAATTTGAGAAATAAGTGTGAAGGGGTAGAATTCAGCTTGTCAATCCGGTTAAAGCTTGATGACCTCTTTTGGAGATGCTAAGGAGATAAATAGCGTGCTAGAGGCAGGCTGCAGGCTCACTCCCTGCAAGCCATTCCTGTTGAGGAGATACATGGAGCCTTGAGCTGGAGGAGCCATGTGAAAAACGCTGCTGTCTCTGAGATGCTTCCACTATCACTGCATCCACAAGGCTTTCCACCCCCTGACCTGTGATCTTTTTGCATTTGGCATCGTTGAATGTGTTGCATGAATATGAAAAGGAATGTATAGGTTGGTGCCAGACACATTGGCTCAGATCAGAGTGATGCACTTGATATGGACAGGGTTGGAATGCTTTTTCAATATTAAACTCCTCTTTCATACACAAATATGTCTATGAATTTGTTTCTCTAGTCTACCCAGACTAACACACTCATGTATGTATAAGAGCTAGCTTTGTATCAAAAAAAATTGAATATCAAGAAAAGGCCATAAATATCAAGAAAATATCAAGAAAAGTCCATAAATCTCTCTTCAGACTCATACAGACATATGCAATGATACAGATTGCAGGAAGATCACAGGGTGGAGGGGTGAAAGTCTTGTGGAGCCAACGACAGTTGAAGCATCACATGACTTGCTTAGGTCCCAGCAGGGCTCAATGTGTCTTGTCAACAGGAAGGTAAAGGAGTGAAAGAGGCTCTTAAAGGTCTTAGGGTGTCTGCAAGTGAATTGCCAACAGGAAGGTGGAGAGAGAGAGAGAGAGAGAGAGAGAGAGAGAACATTCCTAGAATCTTCATGAGAAGACCACACCCTCAAGGAGACATCATCAGCCTGTGACCTGATTGACAGGTTAGATTCCACCCCTACACCTATCAAGTTGACATGAAATTATGTAACTACCACAAAATGGGATAGAAGTATGAATATGCTCACAAAGACCAAAATCATCATGTGATCAACATAGTCCTGAAAGTGAAAATAGCAGAATAGCCAGGAAGTGGGAAGGGAACCAACAAACAACAAACATTTAGAAAGCATAAATAATAGGACTAGCATGTGAACTTTGATGGAAAAGATCAATAAATGATAATTTTCAAGTATTTGTTCTAGGACATGGGTGGGAATTCAAGCTGCACTGAAGACATTAGTAAAAAAAAATTGTGCAGAAATTGACAAAATGTTGAGTTCTTTTCAATAAATAGATACATTGCAAAAAACACTCTTTAAAGCCAATAAATTTGGCAGACAGTTGCATGGCCAGAAAATTGATTTATTCATTCCAGAGAAATGTTATCTGAGATAATACAGAAATTGTCCAAATTCACATGCAAGTAAATATTTGCTGAAGATAATTACAAAATGGTTGCAGCAATACATCTACAATAAGATGCCAGAAATTGAAGATAGACTCAGAAGAGGATGTGGGACAAGGATATTGTTGCTGAAGATAGATGGACCACAGCTGAAACGTAAAACATCAGAAAGATGGTTCCTATGTTCTATTGACTCTGGAAAATTATTTGATTATAAAGATCATAACAAATTACAGATAACATTAAAAATACCAGAACAGTTAATGGTGTTCATCCAGAGTCTTTCCCTAGACCAGGAGGCAATCATTCAACTGAAACAAAGGGACACTGTTTCACTTAAAATTAAATGAGTTATGGATCATGGTTGTAATCTATTACCATATTTAATCAGTCTATGTGCCAAGCAAACAATCCTGGAATTTGGCAATCAGAAGAAAGTGACCTCAAGATCAGAGGAAGATGAATTAACAATCTGTAGAATGCAGATGACACACTCTTGCTTGCTGAAGAGTACTTGAAGTACTAACTAATGAAGACCAATGACTGTCACATTCAGTATTAATTACACCTTTGTTTAATGCACACACACATATATAGTTCTCACAACTGTATCACAAGAAATATCCCTCAAAATCAGTGCAATACAGAAAGTAGTCAATAAGTCAAAAGATGAATTTCGTTGGGCAAATCTGCTGTGAAATATTTCTTTAAGATATGATAAAGCAAAATGTCATCTTCCAGAGTAAAGTGCATGGAGTCATCCAAACCATTGCATTTTCAATCACCTCCTATGTATGTGAAAGCAGGACAATAAATAAGATACACTGAAGAATTATTAATTTGAATGCGGTTTTGGTGAAAAATACTGAATATATTATTGACTGCCGGAGGATGAACTCATCAAATGAGCTCAAGAAGAATTGAGCTCAGAATGTTCAATTCAGAATGCTCCTTGGAAGTGAGGCTAGTGAGGATTAGTCTTGAGGACTTCAGATGTGTTATCAGGAGGCATCAGTCTCTGGAGAAGGACATCATGCTTGATAAAGCAGACTGTGGGTGAAAAAGAGAGAGATTTAATGAGATGACATGACCCAGTGGTTGTAACAATGGGCTTAAACAGAAGCACAATTGCGAGGTGATTCAGGACCAGGCAATGCTATTGTAAGACTTACTTTGCACTCTTTTTGGTAGATTTCTTAGGTAGGGTTTCTCTAAGCAAAATTAACTCAAGAATCATAGCAAGTGTTTGAGTCTAAAAGAACAGCAGGACATTTCTGTGTCTTTAAATCAATAGTCAATTGACAGCATTAACCAGAGAAAGTGTAAAACGTTAATTTTGTTGCATTTCACCGGTGTTAGAAAGATGTTACAGCAACGAATTTTCACCTGTGAACTGCTTTGGACAGACTATCTGGAGTATAGTCAGCTTTCAAAGTGCCTGGCAAGTGCATTGCATACAGTTAATAGACCCTTATTCATTGCCATGAAAATTTTCTTGTGAAAATGTAAATAGAATATCTAATGAGTTTCCAAAGGACAATTTATGATAATCTAAGAAATCTAACACAAAGAATATAAGATATTTTACAATAAGAGCAAGCTTTATTTATTAGAGTAAGAATATTTATGTACTATTGGTAGAGTATATTGAAATGGCAGATTAATGTGAAACTTCAATTTTCAACAGCTTACAATGCTGGCAGAACATTTAATTTCAAATGGAAGTTGGCATGAAAATCACTGTTTGACCTCAGTGTTTGCCAAGTTTGACAAACATCCAGGTCAGCTGTTTTAGGTTGAAGTGAATGCCAAAGTAAAGATTTTTCCTTCTCCCTTTTTGCATTTAAATCAACAGTGTTTATTATAAAAGGCAACAACGAGTACATGAATGTTTATGGTCAGGCTTTTAAATTAATGTAAATCATTTCTCATATAGAGAAGAATGACCAGTGATTTGGTGAGCAAAGAATTAGACTAAGGACTCCATAACAGCCACTTCAGTTGGGCAGTCAATTCATTATGTGAACTTGGAGGAGAAATGTGGCTCTTTGTGTCTCAGCTTATTCAACAGTAAAATTAAGAGATTACCACAAACTTGTGTAACCATAATAATGAAAAAGACAGGAAAGCAGTTTTCAAATTTAAACACATAATAAGTTCTCTTTTCAATACTTTGCACTATAGTTTTTATAGATTTTTAATAGAGATACATAAATTTGGGAATGAAGTGATGACCTCCCTAAAGTTGCACAAAACTAAGTCCTACTAATATGCAAACTATGCCATGGGAATAAGGAACTTGGGAAGTTTTGTTTATTCTTCTGAGTCATTGGGCATCATTTAGTAAATTAATGATTCAGTGCACCATTTTGTAAATTACTCCTTCATTTATATTAAAAAGCACCCTGATGGCTTAAAAAGTTATTTTAGCCTACTTAAAAGACTCCATTTCCATTAGAAGCTCATTTATACAGCAGAAAGAACTAGCTTAATAGGTCAATAAAAATATATAAACTCCCCTTCCTTTTAATGAGTGAAATTACTATATTTTTAGTTACATCAAGGGTCAAGAAGATCTTGCAAATGGCAGAATTAATTGAATTGCAGATTGAAATCTCAATGATCTTTCTCATTCTAAAGTAAAATTATTTTTATTTCAAACCTATAGAATAATACAGAATCCTACAAATTTTCCATTCACTCAAGTCAAAACTATATAGATAGATCCATGTACTGGAGAAAAGAAGAGAAAAACATTAAATGATCGACTGTATTATTATCTAAAAACACCCAAATAGTCATTTTTGTGCAAAAATAAACACAAACTTCCAAGTATATTTCATGATTTGTCTGAAAGCTTTACCATACTCTGGTGGCTTGTGTGTTGCTCTGATGCTGGAAGGTGTGTCACCAGAATTTCAAACGCCAGCAAGAACACCCAAAGTGAATAAGTAGGTTCCAATGAACTTCCAGACTAAGAATAAACTTCAAAAAAGGAATTGGCTGTCCACGTCAGAGGAAGCAGCCACTGAAAATCTTATACATAGCATGGAAATGGTGTCAGATATTGAAGGCCTAATAAATGGAATCAGATCATAGTCAAAGATAATCCCAGATGATGTACACCCAGATAAGAAGGCACTCAAAATATTATCGAGCAGTCTTCTCAAAGTAACATCCATCTTGATGCCATGAACAGAATAAATCCTGTGCAAGTAAAGACTTTTGAAGCTTCATTTGATGGCAGGGCACAACCCAAGGTAAGAAGAAACAGATGCCAACATCATTCAGTAATAGCTTGCGATGTCGAAAGTATGGTCTAGGAAAATTGGAAGTGGACAAAAATGAAATGGGAAAAATAAAGATCAATATCCTAGGAGTTAGTGGGCTGAAATGGATTGGTCCTTCTAAATCAGAAAATCTATGGTTTGTTATGCCAAGAATGACACAATGGGATAGTGTTCATTATAAAAGAGGATATTTTAAGGTCTGTCTTGAAGTATAGTGTTGTCTGTGATAGGACTATATCTATCCACATTCAAGGAAATCCAAACAATATAAATATTATTCAATTCTATGCACCAATCATGAAAGCTAATGATGGAGGAATTGAAGAATTCTGCCAAAATCTTTAACCTAAAATTGCTCAAACATACAATAAGCTGCATTGATTATTACTGATGTTTGGAATGAAAAGGATGGAAATGAAAAGGAAAGCATAGTAGTTCGAAAAATCTGGCCTTCGTTGTACAAAAGAAGCTGGATGTTGCATGATAGAATTTGATAAGACAAATCACCTGTTCATAGCAAATAGCTTGTTTCAACAGCCCAGTCACTAACTATACACAGGTTCTCCAGATGGAATACACAAATATCAAAGTGATTACACCTGTGTGAAGAGATAAAGAAGAAGCTCAATATTTGTTGCTATAACCAGGCCAGGGGGTGACTTAACTGTATAAGTTTGGATAACACTAAAACATTTTTGTGAGATACAAAATAAATCTCATCTGAATTGTAGAACATTTTAAGTGTAGATTGATACTGTGCACATAGATGACTGAAGACCAGATAAGCTATACTATAACATCAAGACCATCATTCATGAAGAAAGCAAAAGGCCATTAAAAAATAGAAAATAAAGTGGATGTCACAAGAAATTCTGAAATTTGCTCTTCATTGCAGAAGAGGAAGGCAAATGCAAGAAATGATGAAGTCAAATTGCTGAGCAGAAAATTCAAAGGATAGCCTGGTAAAGAAAGTAAAATGATATAATTACAGGGGCACAGTCCTGGAATTAGAAAACTAAAACAGAAACACTCAGCACAAATTAAATGGAAAGAACTCAAGAAAAAGCCAAAACTCAAGTTGCAATAAAATAAAAGATTGTATGGACAACATACTGAATAACTCAGGCAGAATCAAAAGGAAATGGAAAGAATACACAATCATTGTATAAAACTAACAACTACTGAGCATTCTATCATTTCAAGAAGCAGCATATGATCAAAAAACAAGACTGAAGGAAATACTACAAACTGCATGGCAAGCAGTAGTTAAAACAATCCAGGAATTGATGAAATACTAATGCTGATGTTTCACCAAGCTGCCCAAGTACCCACTGTGTACACCAAGAAATTTGAAAAACAGTTACTTGGTCAACTGACTGGAAGAGATCCATATTTGTACACACACAAAAGGAAAGTGACCCAAAAGAATATATCGATTATAAAACAATATCATTGCCAACACTTGCAAATTAAATATTTTCTGAAGACCATCCAATAATGATAGCAGTACATGGACAAGGAACTGTCAGAGGTGCAGGCCAAATTCAGAAGACCATGTGGACAAGAGATGTAACAGCTGATGTCATCGGAGCTTGACCGAAAGTAGAGAATACAGGAAACATGTTTACTTGTGCTTTGCTGACAATTGAAAAGCATTCAACTGTGTGGATCATTCCAGACTACGGATATTCTTGAGAAAAATGGGAACTCCAGAACAGTTCATTGCGCTCATGTGGAACTTGAATGTGGATCAAGTTGTCTAAATAGAATAAAGGAATATGAGCAGTTAACAATTGGCATAGATTTGCATCAAGGTTGTATGCTCTAATAATACTTATTCAAACTGTATGCTGAACAAGTAATTTGAAAAACTGGCTTATATGAAGAACCATACAACTTAAAGAAGTATTATATTGACATCAATATTTATTAACAATGTAAGATATGCAGATGCAACAGTCTCATTTGATGAAAGAGAATGCTTGAAGTACTTGGCACATTTACTGTTGAAGATCAAGAATTGCAGTCTTCAATATAAGTTACTACTCAGTGTGAAGAAGACTAAAATCCTAACTATGGGATTAATAAGTAAGATTATGATAAATGGAGAAGACATTGAAGTTGTCAAAAATTCTGTCTAGCTTGAATGAACAATTAGTGATCTTTGAGTCTGTGGTGAGGAAGAAATCAAAAGATATATTGCATTGACAAATCTGTACAAGACTGCTCTAGAGTAATGAAAAGCAAGAATGATACTTTGATGTCTAAGGTGGACTTCCAAACCATGGTATGTTCATTGGTCTGAAATGTTTGTGAAAGCAGGACATAGAATAAGTAAGAGTGAACAAGAAGTGATGCTTATATGTAATATATAGATAATAATATATATTATATATATTTAAAAATCATGCTTGGCAAGGTAGATGGGTAGTACAACAGTCAAATTCTCTTGCCGAGAAGGGTTGATGCAGTGATTGAAACAGCAGGCTCAAATAAAAGAAATATTATGGGAATAATGAAAGTCTGGGTTGTAGCTCCTTGTACAAAGGTCATTGCAAGTCAGAAATAAGTAGAGGGCGCCATAAAAACAGCAATGGGCCAATAGAATTTTTGAATTTTTGAAATTGAAGAGAGGATCTGAATTAAAATTTACAAAGTTGGCAAAAAATATATATGCAACATTTTAAAAAAGGTAAGGCATAGTGTACATTTGACTATAACACCATCAACTGCTTAAATTTTGCCTGAAAGTTTATTATTCATTATTCTCTTGGACAGATATATTATTGAGGACAAATTTAATGATATCTAGCATGTGATCAGTTGAACAGACATGATTGTCAGCTTCTCAACTCAGTTTTTCACACAATGATTGCCATTAGTTTAATCACCGTGGGTGAAGAATTCCTTTGTTTCTAAGGAGCATTCTGGCTGTACTTTTTCCAAAACATATTTATTTGTTCTGTTGGCACTCATTATACTTTCAATTTTTCCAATTAAGTATGTTTGCTTTATATTAACAACCTAAAAGTAATAATTTTTACATAATTCATCCATAGCTGTGTGCATGAAGCTACCTGTACATATATTTGAAAAAATGATGATTCATTTTCTTCCCAAACAGGATTAAACATGATAAACATAAAGGTGGTTTGTTTACCCTGTTGTTTTTGTTTTTACTTTCTTTATTTTTGTAACAATCTAAACATTTAACATGGATTATTTTTGTCAACAGCATGGAAAATGCTAATATTAAATTTTAACGAAACCATTTCATTTATGCTTGATGAAACATCATAGAGAGTATTAAAAATGTCTTAGTCTTATGATTCTATTTTACATAACTCTTCTAGCTCTCTAATGTCATTTTTGGACAAATGATGTAGGAAGCAACATTTGTAAGACTAGTTGTGAAGTATTGTCACATAAACTATAAACTTTGCAGTTCATCTTTCTTTTCTCAAGGGAAGATGACATTTTTATAGTTTAAACTATTAGACTTTTTTGGCTCAAAAAAACTTGCTCTGTTTTAAAGATAAATTAGAAATCAATCTGCTTGGAGCACGTTCCAATTTCTCAGTAAAACCTACAATCTTCTAGAATAAGTCCATATTAATAACATTTTTGATGGAATCTTAGCCTAAAATCTGGAAAAAATACCCCTTTTGTGTGAAAATTAGATATAACCTTATTTTTCCATTCACGATTAACAGAACAACTTGACATACACATCAGAAAATTAATATTGGTGATGCTTCAAGCTTAATTGACAGTCTTGGTTTCATCACTACTATTGACAACTCTGTATTGCATTCTTCTTGGGTCACTATACAACAATATATCAATATTGACCCATTGCCACAACAATTTTTCTTTACATTGTTCTCATCCTTTTATTGATTCATTTACCCAATTTTATCTTAGAAAGTAATGTTAAAGGACATCTACCCTTAATGTTTTGCCATTTGCTTGTTCAACTTTATGAGTAGTTTCCAAACAAACATTTACATCCCTAATGGTAACTGTGTAAATATTTTGGGATGACAAATGAAAATTGGCATATGAATTATCTATACTTGACAAGGACCAAAAATGATTTGTCTTCTGTCTAACTTGTATCCTTCATTATAGCAATAGGTAAGACATATCTCAGTTGTAATCATAGTTAGTTTGTATTAATGATGATTTAAAGTGCTGCTTATTTGTGATTTCATATAATATGTTTTGAAACACAATGTGCTTACAGAATTACCTTAGAGAATTCAACATAAAAACTATGTTCAAGAAAAATGAAACTCACAAGATGAAAATATTCAAATAACAGTACACACTTGTAGAACTTGATTTTATATATATACTAACATTCTCATAAGTTGATTTGGATTCACAGTGACGAAGCTAGAGGAGGGAAGTATAGTACTGCTCCCGAGAGTGCTTAAGGCTGCCTTTGCAGGAGCAAATTGCTCCATCTGTCTCCCACACAGCTGCTGGGGGTTTCAAAACACTGACCTTTTGGTTAGTAGCTCTTCCCTTAAGGAGCAGACATCCCCAAAGAGGAATATTACTAAAAACAAAACACAAAAACCGACTAATAATCCTTTCCTATTATTTACATGAGCAGCCTTGGAGGAGGAAGGTGGCATATAGTGGATTATGAATTTGGGTGCTAACCACGATGATAGTGGTTTGAAACCATCAGCTGCTCTGTAGGAGAAAGCTAAGTCTTTCTACTGCCATAAATATTTACAGTCCAAAAACCACAGGGACATTTGTATTCAGTCTTGCAGGCTGGTTATGCACTGAAATGGACTAGAGGGGACTTTTGAGTTACTCATTACCCTTAGTGGTGTCGGCTTTATCTAAGACCACTTTATCATGCACAAAGAATAGACCTCAGGTAAAACTCCAAAAGTGAGGGGTAACAATATCTACATGATAAAATAGTTTTTAGAAAAAGCAGGCACACCAAGTGTAAAGAACACACATGCATAATGTTTCATTTTCTTGTTCTATTCCCCCTAGATTTTAAGCAGAGCACAATATTATATTACTATAATTTAAAATGTTCCTATTATTAAACTGATAAAGGAAATAACACATCATCAGAAATTGAAGCTGAACTTGTAGAGTTTGTAATCTATAAAAAAACCAACAACTTTGCATAAATTTTTACTTCTAATTTAATTCTATCTGTATCTGTACTCACTTTTTGAGACTTACGAGGTATTTTCTCTGCAAATACTTTATATTTATCAATTTTCTTTTTATCTTATTCATTACAATCTCTGTTTACAGATTTACAGTATTCTTTTTATCTTATTCATTCTATGTTAATTTTTGATCCATTTTCATTATAAAGAATAAATTTCCTGAACTTATTAAATATAGATTTAAATCTAAATCTAAAAATACTATTTCTAATATGTCCATTGCTAGCAGAGTCAATATTACTCCTTTCTTAGATTGTAGTGATAAATTTAGTCCATTTTACCTCTAAAGCATTTATTTGAATTTGTCTGGAATATTACTTCAAGAAAGTATGCTTGTGATAAGCATATTTCATATTAAGATATCAGTGATATGTAGATGTTGTGACGTCAATATATGAATGAAACACACAAAGAAATCATATTACTCTTTTATAAATTATTTTTAACATGAATAATTATGTTTATGCAAGTAAGCTAACAACTTTGTAAACAAAAATTAAACTGAAACATGACAGACCATACTGTGTGTTGTTCCATCTTTAAATATTACTCATATTTACTGATATCAATATTAGAAAGCCATTGTTGGCTTTGAAGATAAATGTCAAAGTGATCAATTTTTTTTTTCATTATACCAGTTGCCATTGAGTTGACCCCCAACTCACGATGCCCTTTTGTGTGTCAGAATAAAATTGTGCTTCATAAGGATTTTAATGACTAATTTTCAAGAAGTAGGTCACCAGATTTTTCTTGTGAGATGCCCACAAAAAAAACAGAACTTTCATATTTTTGATTAGTGGCTAAGTACTTTAACCTTTTGCACAACTCAGGGTTCTTTCCAACATTATAAATAATCATATATAAATAGCTTGAAGATTTAGTATTGTTTCTATTATTAAACTGATAAAGGAAATGACATATCAGAAATTGAAGCTGAACTCATAGAGTTTGTAATCTATAAAAAAAAACCAACAGCTTTGCATAAATTTTTGCTTCTTCCTTTTCCAAGAACATTCAAGTCAGCACCCTAAAACAATTCAGAAACACTTAAACACATCTTTTAGATTCTCAGCATTTATATTTTGGACTGAAAATATTGCTACAAGGCTTAGCTGTTTATCTCTTAATCCTTTATTGTTTGATAATCTTTCTTCACAGATGGTGACATGCAAATTATATTTTTCCTATGTAAATAGTGCTGGGCATGCAGATTTAAACCTGAATAAATCAGATTTGTGTTATGTGGCAAAGTTAATGAAGAAAAGGAGACGTGGAGATACCACGCAAGCGTCCTGTTTTATTCCACTGTCTTTTGGGCTTACGGTCCCCAAACAAGAGGGGAATCATCAAAACAGATTGTATTGCATTAGTAAGTCAATCTTATCATAGTTTACATTGAATTAAGAATAAATATTTGTCAATTCACATGATTAATAAGTTTGCATTGCTGAGAGTGAAAGAAATATTGTCTGAACACCAGTAAAATAATATGCTGTGTTTGAAAAATTCCTCTTTGATGAAGAGCCTATTCCTTCCACTTCTGGGGGACAGAAGAGCCTTCCTTTTCACTATGCTCTTGAGTTCTTTCCCCTGACATACCAAAGGAAGCTATTGTCATTTAATTTTGTTGTCCTATTGAAATTACACACATAATGGGAGGGCATAATGCTAAATATTAATTTCTAAAGCTAAGTAAGACATTTTGGCACTCTTAGACCAATGCTATTATAGAACTACTCCTACTAAATGAAATTACTGCATACATATTCTAAACAATATTAAAAAAGAATTAGAGTTGGCATGTCATGCAAAGTTCTGACTCAACCAACTCTTCCAGATAGGAGTTCGGCTTAATGAGTATTGGCAGGTGCGTGAAAAACTGATTTAGAGTGCTATTATGATAGAAATAGAAAACATTTTGGGAGGAGGTGATGTTAATCTCCCAAACTCTTTTTTAGTGAAATAACTGGTGCTTTTTCTGTACATTCTTGTTGGGTGGATATAACAAGGGAGAAGTCTAAAGTAAACATTCAGTAATGATTTTACAGATCATGTTTACATAGTCAGCAGGAGACATAAAAGGGAAGAACCAGGAAGAGAGATTCAAGCTTTCCGGTGGAGCTGAACTAGGGAGGAAGAAAACCACCAATATGACAACTCAATTATTAGTCATATAAAAATAATATGGACTGCTCAGGTGTACAGCAGTAATACCTGGAAATAGGTAATTACCAAAAATAGACAGAATAGCAGGAATCATAGAGAGAAAATTCAGTCTGCTTCTATAGCTGCCACTGTTGGTAAGAGCTGTTTATTCAATTCTGAACCAATTCCGACCTTATGTAAGAGGATAACAGCAACAGCCACTACGCTGTCCTGTACCATCCTCAAAAACATTGCCATATTTGAACCCATCGGTTTAGCCACCGTGTCAATCTATTTTGCATGTGTTTTTCTTTTTTTCATTGATATTCTCTGCCAAATATAATTTCTTCTGCAGAAATTGTTGCACCTGATAACATATCCAAGACTGTCTCACACCTTCACTTCCAAGTAGCAATCTGGCTATACTTCTTTCAAGACAGATTTATTTGTTATTCTAGCCATCCATAGAAGTTAATATTTTCCTTTAGTGCTATGATCCAAATACATCAATTCTTCTTAAGTTTTCTATATCCATTGCTCAGCTTTCCCATGAATATAAGGTTATTGAAAAGGTTATAGGATGAATGTGGAACAGCATAGTCCCCAAAATAATATCTATGAGAACAAACAATTAATATACTATTATATATGTGATATTTGTTAATGAGATATATAATCCGCACACAATTAAAATGTAAAACAGATCATAAATCTGTGATATAAGTGTACAGGTCAGTAAGATTTGATAAATATATATAAAATTAATAATTAAAACACATTCTCTCTTGGATTTAATTATAATTTTATTACCCTTTATTGTAATATATCAAAATGTTCCATAGGCAAGTAATTGTCTCAATTCTGTTGCCAGAAAATTAACCTTTGTTCTTCATATGTTATCATACATATCAGTGCAATAATTCATTGCATACTCTATGATGCCTGGCTTCTTTCTTTCACTAAATATGTTTTTGAAAATCATCCCTTTTGATGTCTCATTAATTAACAGTAATTCAATCTTTCTAAATCTAAACAGAGGTCTATTGTTCAAAAATAAAGTCCACTCTTTTGTTGATGAATCTTATCTAGGGTTGATTTTTTTAATTACTGTAAAAAAATCTGTCATGAACATGCTTCAGCAGATAGTTTTGAGGCACATATTTAGATTTTTCTTGATTAAAATAAAAAAGGAGCACAATTGTTGCACATAGACATATGAATAATTTATAATATAAAAAATATCCAAATATTTCTTATCAGAGGGTTTGCAACTTTATGCTTCCAACAAAGGTGATGCTGTGGCCTAGTTGCCCCATGTTATCACTAACTTTTGCTCCAGTTATTCCTTATAAAATTAGCCATCTAAATGAATGAAACTAGTATTTCAATTTTAATTTGTATTCGACAGATGAGTATTAGTGATATAGACTAGAGCTCCTAATGGTGATTTTTAGCT
This sequence comes from Nesogale talazaci, assembly GCA_004026705.1. Lineage (NCBI taxonomy): Eukaryota > Metazoa > Chordata > Mammalia > Afrosoricida > Tenrecidae > Nesogale > Nesogale talazaci. The sequence continues at coordinate 53,139 of PVJH01015495.1, forward strand.
AATTACCACTGTTAGAAAACTGTTAGAAATACACACATTTGGATTCCTGTTTTTCAATTGGACCTGTGTCATCACTGAGGTTAAAACGCTCACCTTCAATGCAGTGGCAGAACATGACTGCTACTCTTTAGGCGGGATTTGGCTTCCTGCTTCTGTACAAACGCTCAGCCTTCAAAAGTCAGCAGGATCATTCTAC